>BMAO01020315.1:0-24301 GCA_019973975.1 Trichonephila clavata
AAAATTATAAAATCAGTAACAAGAAAATAAATTAAGAGAAGTCAAAAATAAAATGGCTTTGTTTAAGATATCATTTATTTTGTTCATATTTTCCTGTAATTAAAAATGGTATTCTAAAGGAATAAATGAGTTTGTCTTTCAAAAACATTTACCAGAACATATAAGACCTATTTTGGCTGTCTCTGATTCTCAAGACGTTTTCAGCTAGATTGAATGCTGCTCCTTTAAACCATTCATTATCCAAAAACCCTTTCCCAGTTTTTCGAAATACCTACAATAAAAATTTAGGAATATATTTTGGATACGTAATTTTCAAATAAATATAAATAAACAAAATTATTTTCTCTAAGTAATACTTTAAATAAACCATCCTCATTATATTATTAATCCGAAATATTTTTATCAAAAGGAAATATAGCATAAAATTATAAAAAGATCTTTATTTTAAACCATTTTTAATGATAATACTCATTGCTATAATGTGGAATTCAATAATATTTTTGAACATATTTAGGTTAACTTAATAAAAATATAAATAATATGTTTATATAAATGTGTGTGTGTTCAATACTATTTTTGAATGAATGAAATTGTTTTTTTTTCGGTATAAATACAGTAATTTAATTACAGAAATTTTTTTTAATTATTCAAATAAAAATTACTAAATTTTTATAAGGATTTGCTTATAAAAATGTCTGTTTTGAAACAGTTTTTGAAAAAACGAACTCATTTTTGAATATTGCTAGATTTATCTGTAAAAACACTTTGAAAATACTTGGATTATTTATTGAAAGGATAAAATTTTACACAAATGGGGTCTTTTAACTCCTTTAACAATACATTAATTTCCTCATGTGGCCATGTACGGAAGTTTTTACCGAATGAAGTATCAACTTAAGTATTATCCATGTCTTAATGGGATTTTTTAAATTACGATATGAGTTGTAAATTCTTGGCAGATTGGGTGGAGAGACAGTAAATTGAAAGAATATCTTTTTGTTTTGCAATAGTTTTGTAATTCAGTATGACTTTTTAATATCTCACGATTTTCAAAACGGAATTTATACACTTTTAATTATTTATCTTAATAGAGAATTTTAGTGAAAATGTGGGGATGTATTGATATGTGAATTTATAACTTAATGTTCTTAACCAGCATATGCCTATCTAGTAATTTAGTCAAATAGTATTATTTTAAAAACATTTTCCTCTACTATAAATCACCAGTCATTTCTCTTGTATATTACTTTTTAGCGTGTTTTTCAAGTAGTGGAACAAAAGCGCTATTAGGACGCAAATTTCGTCTTCGTCTTCGTTCCATATTTTGTCGTACCTTTTTTCTCAGCCAATAAGCAACCAATTGACCTCGGTTTTTCGGCAATTGGGTCGCGTTTGTGCCCTAGATGAGCCGAATCATATTTAAATTTCCCCATAGTTTTTCCCGAATTTTCCTACAAATTTTCCTGAATTTCGCTAGTTTATAACAAAATTTTCTCAAATTTTACATAGTAAATTTATTGTTTGCAAAAAATTTTTTATAAAAAAAATCTACCTGCATTTCGGAGGAAATCTTCACAAAAAAAGTTCAGAAAACAAGTATAAAGGGCTCTGATTTTACTTTTTTAATTTAATTCTTTTTTTAAACAGTAAAGTGACAAGATATATAGTGTGAAGCGAAAATAGTTTTTTTTAAACTAAAAGTGATAAAATATATAGTGTAAAGTGAAAATAGTTTTTTTTTTAAAACTAAAAGTGTGAAATTTTTTTTTTGAAAACTAAAAGTGTGAATTTTTTTTTTTGAACACGTAAAGTGAGAAAAGTTTTTTTGAAACCTGAAAATGGGAAGGAAAAGAAAGTTGACTGGAAAAAGTGAAAGGAAAGCAGACCGTTAGGAACATCAACAGAGACGAGCAGAACGGCAACATGTGAAAAACGCGTTAAAATTACTTGGCCATGCCAATGATTGATATCTTGTTTTATTCTATGCCCATCTCCAACCTTTCGGTTATAAGCCGACGAGCAACCTTATTTAGTATAGAAGGATAAAAATGTCATCAAAGGCTTAATCAACTACATTTAAAAAACAACAACAAAGTTTAAAACAGCACGGCATATTTTCAGGTGATACTCAGTCAAGGGTACGTCGCGCTCATAAAATGGACAGGAGTTGGAATCTGCCTGTCCCATTATACAGGTAATCCTGCAAAAATTCATGATCTGTAGCAAGTCTCTAAAAACAAGTCACATTGACTCTTCTAGGCAAGGGACCAAAAATTCTTGATGACGTCTTTAGAAAGGAGCTTCATTTTTCCCTCTCTGTGTACAGACTAGAACGTTTAGATCTAATGTGGGGCTGGATATAAAATGCTTTTGTGTAGAAAAATTAAAGTAGGATCTGGTTGCACCATTTGGGGTCCACTCTTGTCCAGCATATCTGCTCTCTCATTTCCATATATTCTGCAATGAATTGAGATATACTGAAGTGCAATTCAGTCCTTCGTATGAGTGGCTCTTAAACTGTGGTCCGCATTCCCCTAAGGGTCCCCAGCACCTTTCTAGGAGGTTTAATTTGTTGAAAATTTCTTCCTTCACAGATTCTGCAAGACCTCCTGGTAAAATTGGAAAATGTGCCATCCTAAGCTAGATCACTAAAATGCTCCCAACAAAAACCCTACTAGAATATATATTTCGATCAATATCTGATGCCTTTCAAAGCCACTTATTTATGTGAAAGAACATCTCCGGCAGCATTTTTTTTGTCTTAAAATTTACAGAAACTATCTGAAAAATGTAGAACTAGAACTGACACTGCAAATTTCAAATATTACATCTGATATATCGGCCCTTGTAAAAGAAATGCAGCATCATCCTTATCTTTAAAATATTAACTAGTTCAGTTAAGTGCATAATTTTTTTTATTTAAATTAGTATTTGTAATATTTTTATAATTAGATGCCGACTGTTTTCTTAAAGGAAAAAAAAAAGAAGCTATAAAAAAATTCTGTATAAGTAGCAAAGACAGTCTTTAGGATCATTGAGGAACATTTAAATCACTCTGCCCTGTATTGGGAGTCAGGGAAGGGTGTTCAACATCTTGGGGGTTCGCTATATCAGGCTGATACATAAACGGGGGGGGGGGCTATCGAAAGTTTAAGAATCCGCTGCTTTATAATTGATTAATTTATTGATTTTCTCTCTGAAGATCCAAGAAACCCCCTATTCACAATGATCGGGGTCTTAAGGTCGTAATTGCCACCAAAACCACGATGTTTATCTCTCCCTTTTCCCCCATTATTATCAAACATATCTTATACATTCTTTTTTCTAAATCTTATGCATTTATGAATGTTACTTTGATATTTAAAAATTGTAAAATATTGACGGTCGTACGTAAGAAATAAAAGTTTGGGCAATTTAGTAAATAATTATTTATGTAATTTACAGCAATCTGAATTTAATCTAAATTTGTAATACTATTTTTAAAAATCTATGAATCACTCACAATTCGACTTATTTTATTATAAATCGGAAATTTGAAAAAAAATACTAAAAGAACAAATTTGAACTTCATCGACAATATCTTACAAATGTTTACTATCATTCATGGTGTAGTACAAAATGTTTATATTTCTAACTTTCTTTTATAAAAATATATTTTATAAACTGTGAAAGAGGAAATTTTGCATTTACTTCTTTGTAAGGTTTTGATGCAATAACATTGAAATAATGCCATATTTCTTTCCAAAATTCCGGAATATTTTCTACAGACCACTTGTGCAGATCCCAATAGTTTTCTGAAAGAAAAAGCAAATAAAAGAGAACTATGAATAAACAATATGAAATGTTAAATAATCAACGATAAAAATTAAAACGACTGCTGTTCAATTACTTTGCTATGAGTAGTCTTAATCATTAAAAATATGATCCTTGTTTGAAATTATAATATATATGAAAATTAGTTTCAGTGAGAGTTTAAATAATTTAATTTTATTTATTATCTTATCAGTCAACTTCATCTTATCATCAATCAGTTTTATCAGTCAATTTATCTTATCATCAATCAGTCTTATCAGTCATCTTTATCCTACCATCAATCAATCTTATCAGTCAACTTTATCTTACCATCAATCAGTCTTATCAGTCAACTTTAAAAGCAAACAACTGCGTTACATATCTTTGGAAAAAATCTAAAAAACTATATTTTCTCTAAAAATTCTTTCAAGTAATTTGTTCTTAATAAAAAGACATTTATATTTTGCACTAAATAAAAGCGTTTTTACATATCATTATTAAGAATCTATATTATAAAATGTGTATTAAATGTACTTCAAATGTTTTTTAAAATGAATCCTTATCAAAATTGTTTCTTTTCAACCCATAGAAAAATTGAAACTAGAACTCCGTAACACTTTTTTCTACATCAATCTTATAACTACATAATCGTACTTTTTTTTATAAGTCCTAATCAGGGACGCCTTAAGGCAAGGGTCAACTGAGCCTTGGCCTCGGAAGAGCCTCATCTCATTTACTAATTGGTCGGAATAAGATCGTGTTCGGAACAGTTGTGACGGATCTATACGTGGCTCTACTAACCCTTTCAGGATTATTTAAGGAAAATATTTAATTCAACCAACTTTCACCGAGTGGAGAAAGCGTGATTATGCATATTAAGTATATTATATAAATTCTGTAATCGCGAGTTTTAAGAGTTAGTTGGAGAGTGAAGGATCGTGAAATGATTAAGTGCAATCGGAGTTTATCAATTGAAGATTTCTGAGAGAGGTTCAATCGACGGTGATTAAATCCGGATAAGGTTCGCCTTCAAGGACTCAAGTGTAGGACTTGACTTCATAAAAGTACAGGTATCTTGATCATTATTTAAATATAAGTTTAGCTCATTAGTGCGCGACGTAGTTTATATTGGGCTTGTTTAAATTGTCGTGCAATCAGTTGAGGGTCCGTATTATTATCCCCAGGCTGACGAGTCTCACCTCGTTGCTCTGTTATCTGATCTGTTATCTTAATTAGATTATTATTGTGTCTGTTTGATATTTTGGTGACAATAAAATAATTAGAGCGAATCAATTCTACTGATTATTCAGTTCCTCCCACACACCTAGCCGGGTTCGAGGGTAGACAAGGGGATTCAGAGGGAAGAAGGCATTACACAGTTTATCATCAAATGTAATTCCCGGCAATATTTTCTAAAAACTGGGAATTTTAAATTATATGTCAATTGGCATCAGTCGCAAGACTACATTATTGTGTCATATCTATCGCAATTTCTTATGCCTACGATTACCATCATCACAGGAGTATGATGACAGGAGGGGGCCCTGTATCGAAGATTCCTTGAGGGCCCTCTTTTGGAGCTCTTAATATTTTACAATTTTCTTCTTACACGTGTTAGGGCCCCTGTAGCTTGAGGGCCTCGTATCATTGATACGGCTGATACGGCGGTGCCTACGTAGATGACCACCATTCTTCTTAGTTTATCATGTCGTCGAAAGACAATAGTCGGTCTAGTTGCCTAGGTTTAGGAGATTGTGTGTCCCACATATTTATTTGTTATGAGTTTCCACTTGTACGAGTATTTGATAATTATGCCATATGTGTTGCCTTCTTAAAAGTGCCGCACCTGAGTCCTACTTCTGTGTAGGGGCAGAGAGCTCAAGAGGTCTTGAGACATCACTGCTCTTAATGCATGACATTTTCACAAATCCGATGTTTTATTTTTTCAATGTACAAGGAAGTAAAATGTAAAATTAAATGTTCTTACATGTTGTTGCTTGTTTTATAGGCTCCATAGTATCAAAGTCTGCATAAAAATGACTCACGTGTGAGTAACATTTTTCCAGGTTTGATTTCTTTTGATTTTGTCACTGTAAAATTCGCATCACACGCCTAATATTTCAGGGCGATTTTTAATGTCTTCTGTTAATAATTCTGTTTAAAAAACTGAAAAAAAGTTTTGTTCATTTTCGATCCACTTTTTGACTAGTTTGAAAACCTTAGCGTGGAATATGTCTTTAGTAACAAACATAAACTTAAATATTTTAACACAGTACTGGGCTAAAATTTGAAAAATAAGCCTAGCCAATGCAACTCTACACCCAAGCGAATGGAGGTTCCCTGCGGGAAACAGGCACTCCGTTACCATTCTACCATTCTTTAGTAACAAATAAAATAGTGAGTGTGAGAACGTGTGAAATCTTCACTACTTGACTCATTACATTGGCACGTGAGTGTCTGGCAGATTGCCAACCAAGGTAAAAGTCAATTACGAGTGAAAAAAGTGCGAGTCCTATTCAAAACTAACGTCCACTATATTTCCGATCATCTGCTTGGTCAAAGAGTCAACCCCTAATCCCTTCCTGCAAGACCGGCCTCAAAATCTTTTGAACGGTAACCTATGTCAGCCTGTTTAATTCTATGTCCTCTACACTAGAAGAAAATTTTCAGAAGTGTCCATATTATGAGTACGTTTGATTGCATATACTGAAATTGTGCACTGCACGACGGATATTGACAAACGAATGATACAATGTTGATTTTTCAGAAGAATTATGATTCAACCTGTGACACTATGATCGTCGTATCTGAGTTTATTGCTACCGGGACTAGGGATTTCTTGAATTTTGCATTATGCTTAATCATTCTGGTCCATCTCTAGCTAATATGTTTTAGGGTATCGTTGGAGGTTTCCCCTTAACATTTATAAGACCGAATAGAGCAGAAATGCTTAAGTATTCTTCATTAACATTCACCAAGTGTGACTGTTATTTTGACCTGTTCATTTTCCTTATTGTTAATCATTGAACACATTTTGTCGACGGTTGTTAATTGAGTGGCTTAGAATATACCATCCGTTACTACTCTAGATGAATTTTGGCAATTTATGGAAGCAGGAACAGCATCCGTCCTCCACACATATTAATCTACTTTCCTTCAATGCCGAGGTGAGTGATTGAGTGATTGCAGTATTTAATGGCGCAAGAGCCAATTTCGGCCCTTGCGCCGATGTTATAGTAGTTCCTCCGCTCGGAATGTTATAATAGTTACTACCAGCCTTGTGTTTACATAACAAAATAATTTTTTCACGTTTCTCAAGACGTTCTTTGTTATTATTCAATCATTTCAGCCTTGTATTTTATGTGTTATTTGTTTACTAAATTTAATTTTAATATTTCGTACTTCATAGTGTTATAGTTTGAATGGACCCAATAGAGTAAATGGATGGTTTTTCCGTTGTTATATAAAGAGCTAATATTTGTGAACCACTTCATCATTAAAATTTGCTGTAACGTTTCATCATAACGAAGAATTGGATGTAATTATGCACAACAGCCTTGACATATTAAAAGAACCAATTTTAAATTTATTCACAACTCTTGTAAGTGTTCGTTGGTTTGTTTCTGATTTAATAACACACACATCCAATGTGTTTTTTATAAAGGTTCATATAAAGGACCGCAAAGGAAAACACCGTTTCATTTATTTCATATACTTACAAAATTATTAGACAAGCAGGTGAAAACATGCAAATCATTTTTTATGAGAAAAACTACTTCCTTTTGATATAAAAATAAAAACTTACTAGTATGTTGATTATATTTCTTTTCGATAAGATTTTTGAACTTCTGTAGTTCAGTATCTGGTTCTTTCTTGGTCCAAACCGGTGTGCATCGCCTCTCAAACGGCTCTTTGCCGTTGCTTAGATTAAAAATATCTATTGAAAAAAGGGCCATGAGTTAAGGTAAATATTTTTAAAAGTAAAAAAACTAGCCTACTTTGGAATTTTTTCTTGTTGGAATATTTTTCTCTATTCTCATTTTATAACTTAGAAATATATACATATAAATATAAATAAACAGTTTAGTCCACAAAAAATACTTTAAAAATGGGCGAATGTTCTTCAACATTTTAAAAAGCAACTATTATTATTATTACTGAATTACAATGAATAATTTAAATCTTAATTAAGGGTCAGATATAATGTTCAGTATACATTTAAGAAAAGAAATAAAGGCGTTGATTGCTTATTTTGTCTGGACATAAGTAATTGACAGAAATTCCTGAAGAATATAATAATAATAATGTTAAGAATAATAATATAATAACACACAATAATAATATATAATCTTAAGTAATAACAGATTATTTATACACACACAAATCATGTGTAAACTATTTAATTTTTATTAATGTTTTTCCTCTTTGTTTCAAAATTTATTTGGCTTAACATCCAGTTGTGCTGTGCTGTATTTAATAGGGCAGTAAAAAGCTCAAAAGATTATTAATAGGGCTATTAAAAGTTCAAAAGGCTATTAATAAGTCTATTAAAAGCTCAAAAGGCTATTAAGAGGGCGACACAAAAGCTCAAAAGGCTGTTTAAAGCTTTTCTCATTATGTTATTTTTTGTGAATAAAATGAATGTTGTAATAAAGAAAAGTTAAATTTCAGAATAATCTGTTCCTACTCACATGTTATGCTCCATTGCACATAATAATAATAATAATAATAATTGTAAAAATAATAAATAATAATTCATGTATAAAAAATTCTGAAATTTTATTGTTGATATTATTAGTTAGAAATAGAGATTTTAGAGGCAGAATTTCAGACAATATAAGCTGAAATTTTATTCTATTTATTCTTTTCTTCAACAATTTATAAAAACTTCTCTTCAAGCATCTGAAAATTATAACTATTACATCTTAAACCAAAACTAAATCAGGTAACCATCTGATAAAGGTAAATGAACCTTCTTCATGAAAACTTTCTTACCGTTTGTTGAACCGTTCATTTCCGGGATTCAGTAAATAAAACAAAACACGTTGACAAAAAGGGGGATAATAATCAGCCGCAATTGGATATATAAACCGGGCTATATCAAAAATATGAACTAAAATAAAATTAAAGATTACAATAATCAAGATGCACAAAACCTTAACCTTTCAGAAGCATCTGTTAAGACATCTGGTCCGCACAAATAAACTGATAGATTTGTGATTGAAATTTCACATCCATTTGTGTTCAGTTAAAAAAGAATGTGATGCTAGAACATAGTGGATGAAGTAGAAAAATGTCAATGACATAAAAAATAATGTTCAAGAATTGTGCTCCTTACAACAGGTGAGCGAACAAGGCCAAAGTCAAGTGAAAAATTTCTAAAAAACAGATAAGATGACTGAAGAATTCTGAGCTCAAAATTTAACAATCGAACATATTATGGTTACAGATTGTTATAATTGTATTTTTTTACGGTTATCAAAGGTTGTCTCGAATGTTTTATATCAAATTGTAGTTTGTAATTTTGTTATGACGTTATATTACAACATACCAGGAAGTCTTGAAACTATTCAAAGACATGAGTCATATTAAACTCTAAGCTCAGGTTTTGGTGTAGAGAAGTTCTGATGTATTTTTGTTCTGAAATCTTTGATTCGAATCAAACAATATACTCTCTCTATAAACAATAATTACTATATTTTTTTGCTTATTATATTATTTTATTACTTGTTAGTAAATGTCGTTATACTGACATGATTAGCTTTATGGTTAGTAAAATGAGAAGTCAGTTAGCTCTTTTCAGATTTGTATTATCGTTATGCTTCTTTAGTTTATTTAAATAAAATTCAAGGTATTTGCAGTCTTCAAAGAAAAATATCTAGTTGTAGAAAATTGTTTAATTGTAATTATAATAGTCAAAATATTCCTACAAATTATAACACTGCTTATAAACTTCAAAATTACAGCTTTTATATAAATTTTATTTCCCTTGATACTTATTTCTAACAAACTTTACGTGTGTTATATATAATACTGATATCATATAAACTGATAAAAACTGATTAAAAACTTTTTGATTATTTGAATTTAGTTAATTCCAGAAAAAAAAAACAACGAACTTACTTTTTGTTGTAATAATGTCAGAAGTATTTTTCAAAAATTTTACACATGATTTTTTTTTATTTTTAATTAAAAACTGTTTTTGTAAAATAATTATTTTGCTACAGAAGACTAATTTGAATAGTTAAAAAAGTTTAGGTTTGATAGAAAATGATGACAAAATTTCAAGAACATGAAAAATCATGTTTCAAATAATATTGATTAAATTATACAGAAAATTTGAATGAAAGATGAATTGAAATTTATCTATACTTAATGATATTGAAACCATTAAGCAATCTTTGATAAAAAAAAATTTGGTTTATTTTAAGAATTTCAACACGGAATAAAGTATTTCAAGATACAAGTTGAAGTACGAAATTATGTACATTTGGACTATACAAGTACTCGTGATTAAAAAAAAAAAAGAATTTTTTTTGAATTAGTTACATAGTAATATGTTCACGTTTGTGGATTAAAAACTATTAGAAACATTGTTGTTGTATTGAAATAAATGCATTTTGGGAGTGAAAAGACTGATTAAGATTCAAAGAAAAGAACAGTATGGAAAAAATTACAATATATTTTACTCTTTTATGAGAACATTAATACATTTGTGGATTGCTTAGTTTACAGATGATACAACACTAATACCATTAAATTGAACTTTATTTTTATAATACATATGTCAAACTTCCCTCTTTTATTTTTACTTATTACATTTTACGAGTTGTTTGTATTTTTAATCAATTCTGTTTCTTCTAGAATACGCCCTTTTATTTTCTATTAATATATTTGTTGAAAATATTAAAGAGCAACTAAAACAAACCGGAGTTTATTACAAAATGCATTTTTAAGGTATCCGACTACCCTAAAATTGTGAATTTCACCAAATATTGACAAATTTTTTATGACTTTATTTTATAGACCATTTAAATAGCTTTATAAAAATACCAGGTTTATTACTTTTCGTTCACTAGAACAAAAACTGCAAATGTTTTAGAAAAGGCAGATGTCACTACTTAAAGCAAAATGCCATACTTTAAAATGCATTTTACTCGAAATGTGTGTTTTTTGAAAATGCTCGAACGGGGACAGCGATTCCTCAAAATTTTTTGAAAATAATCAACTGAAATTTTTTGTGTTTGCTCTGTATAATAGTAGAAGTGCTTTAACCTTCAGACTCATTAATAACTGTTTTATTACAAAATTTGCAGTCCCTTATGTGAATATAATCACTGCTATTTTAAGCAATTTCATATAATAACTAAGATAAAGTGCTCTAGTTTTTTGTAAAAATTAAACTACCTCTTATGCAGGAGGTCATTTCAAAAATGAATTACATAGCAACACATCAGAATTGAAAAATTGAAAATTTGTTCATAAACCTTTGGTGAAGAATGGGCAGCGTTTATGCTATTTTTTGTCAATTTTTACCTATTTTTTAACATTTTAGTAATAATAATTTCTTTTTCTCTTCTTAATTTTAGCACATTTTTCTTAAAATGTACTGAACAAATCTAAAAATCTCCCTAATCCTCAGATCTCTATTTTTTTTAAAATAAAAGTTGTTGGAAGTAGTCGGATACCTTAAACTTTAGGATGTAATGGCGTTCTTGAGCAGCTTAGTTTAGAAGAGATTTTGATTTTACGAATTGCTCTACTTTCTAAAAAAGAATAGTCGATCCCAACCATTCTGACTTTTGGAGGATTTCCGTTTAGAGTACGTTGAATTTAATTTAGGATAATATACTGCAGCTAACATAATGTACATTTTCTGTTAAATTGAAAACGCTCTGGGAAATCAGTAACTTCAATGTAAAAATGTTTTTTAAATTTTGATTTGTGTGAATCCAGTTTGCGAACTAAACGCATTACATTTGGAACTATAACATGGTACCCCAAAAAGGGTAAGACCTCATATTACAGTAATATTTTATTTATTCTTTCAGTTTTATGCATAATGTTACACATTACATTATTTAGGAATGAAAATCATCAGTAATTTTGGGACATTTTTTGAGAACCGAAAGTAAAGAGAACTATATATAACGTAATAATCTAAATTTGGAATAAAACATAAATGCTTATAGATTATTCTATTTATACTATTTAAATACCGAGGAAAATTATTAGAAATGGTTCTTGAAAATCTTTAGCATCAAGCTAGTGAAATTAATTGGATTTTATTCTTTGTTAATTTTTTGCAATGCACTTTTTAAGTTCTGTACAAAAATTCGCGAAACTTCAAGTTTGTTTATTGAATTGTTTTCATTTTGTACAATTAGCTCATCTTTTTTTGGGGGGAGGTTCATGAAATCAGCCTATCTATTCAGAATATTATATAATGCTTAAAATTTTGAGAGACGTGGAACAATATAGTTAACAATAAGTGGAAGTTATAGGACATTAACATTCAATCTAATTGGAATTCAAAATAACAATTTGAAACAATTTATTGGCATACATGAATACAATTATACGCATAGTGTACAATTTTTTTATCTGGTAATTTAAATTAATAGATTGCAGGCGTAGGCAAGCCACGGCACGCTGTAATGTTCTCAGTAGCGTTCTACACCCTTTTACACACTTGTCGAATTTGGATGAATTGAATCTTCAGAATTATGGAAATCAAAATTTACAAAATAACGAAAACATCTGAAATATAGCTCTAACAATAAATCGATAGCTATTTTAAACTGTTGGTCGTCATTGCAGGAGAGATATAATTTTTTCAAGAAAAGTACATGTACTATGCTTTCCGTTTTTGGTTCTATAATCTTATAAACAAATATTTTCTCTTATAAAAATATTTGGAGTTTCTTAGTAAGTTTTTCAGTAACATAAACGTTCAGAATCACATGTCGAACTAAAAGTCATAAATTACACTTTTGATATTGCGGTATGAAAAAGAGCGGTGCAAGAACAAGCTTCGCATTAAAATATTTTATGCTGATCTATATTGAAGGAATCCTTATATTTTTATGTTTCTTTCTTATTTTATTAAATTATGTAAAGATACATAATATACACTGACGGAAAAATATTCCAACACCGAGAATAAGTTATTGGAGAGTAATGAAATGTGGACAATGCAATTGTTTGGTTAACATGTTTAGTTGATTAAATTTTCAAGATCACAGGTTAATTTCTGCTCAAGAAAATGCATTTCAAATGTAAAATGCTGTTACATTAATATCCGGTGTAACATCCAGAATTTTGAAGGTAAACCTGTATTCAATATGTCATACAGGTGCCGAATGTCACTTTGTGGTAAGAAGTTTCATGCTTGTTGTATCAATACTGGGAAGGTCAGTGCTGGCTGTGGAAGATGTTGATGTTGTCATTCAATGACATCCTATAAGTGCTCAATTGGAGACAGATCTGGTGATCTCGCAGGCCAAGGCAACACGTCAATCCTCTGCAGAGCAAGTTGCGTTTCAACAGCGGTATCCTGTTGAAAAACACCCTCTTGAATGTTGTCCTTGAATGGCAGTACTATACTTTGAATTACTAGACTGACGTACATGTTTGCAGTCAGTATATTTGGGAAAAACACGAGAATGCTCCTGCTGTCATACTGTCCCTTGAGCACTGCTTCCATCAATCACGCACAGTGGATACATTGTTGCGAAGTCTTTCTGCAATATCGAGGAAAGAAAACCCATCTTCTCGTAACCCTATTACACGAATTCGTTCAAACTCGGTGAGCTGTTGGTAATGGCTTCTTCGTCTTCTTAAAAGCATTGGCTAACATCAACTCAATACGTCAAATTTCACAAACAGATAACTCTCACGAGCTTTAGAACACTCATTTAAAGCAACCCCGATTTGCAAGTACTGAGTGTGGCTACTAGCTCCATTTGAATCGATGTCATTTTTCATACGTATAAACACGCCTACCAAACTTTCGTTCATATAACATAAGCTTTTCTTGGTGTTGGAATTTTTTTCCAGTGTCAGTGTATATACATATGCACAATTGATGCATAGTTAATTTGTAATAAAACAATGAATCTGTGTTCATGATTTATATTCCCTCATTCTGCATGTATTGGCACAGGAATCGATATGATGTTTCAAATATTTCCTACTATTTTGCATTCTGAATCATATAAGTAGAATGGCACAGTTACAAGGTTGTTAACCTCTGATCAATTAACTTTTATTTCACTGAAAGGAAGATGTTAAAGCAGTGCTTCTCAAACTTTCAATATTTGCGACTCAATGTTCAATCATAATTTTCATCGCGCCCCTTTCTTCCCACTATTCAATAATAATGCATTGCGTTTAATAATACTATACTTTGACGCCAAAGCTACAATACGACTTTAATCTTGCCACCGGCTTATACAGACATCTCGCTCAGCCAAAGCGTTAACTGCCTCGGACGTATATATACGTCTTCCCGAAGTACTATCTTTTCTTTGCACTATTATCCATTAAATTATTTTGAAGACTTTGGAATACTATAAAAGGACTTTGACAGTGTTTGCGAAGGATTTACTTATTTCAGAGGACTTGGTTATTTATTTCTCTCCTTCCCCCATCCCAATACATCTTATTCGCGCTCCTATGTGGAAAACGATGGCATTGGGTAGCGAATCAAGTAATTTTTAATTGGCAGTTAAGGGATTAATTATAAACCGTACAAATATCAAGACAAATGTTAATTTTTGTGTGTAATTTTATATATTTCCAGCCCATGGATTCACTGGTAATTATTAAACTTGTTCTCAATTTGGTATTGTTAAATTAATTATAAAAGACATTGTGCAATGCTGATAAATTTGTAAGAGTATTATATCAATGTAAATGTGTATCTTAATGTTTTTATTATGTCAGGTATGCATTTTGGTTGTTTACTTGCTGTAAAATTAATATTCTTTCTTTAAAAAATTATCTTTTGTTTTAGATTTTTCAATATGCTCGCACCCCCTTCGTAGAGTTATCACGCCACAGTTTGAGAAACACTGCATTAAAGAGGTATTAAAAATTAACCTTTGAGCAACTTTAAATTACATAGCTGTAATTAATATTCATTTTCTTTACATACGCACAAAATAAATATATTCAGCTTTGAACTGAGTGTAAATAAATTCCTTTCTGTTTCATAAATTTTATGAAAAATAAAATTGGTTGTTAGGAAAAATATTTCGATTCGAAATATTGAACAGTTTTTCATCGTCGTACTAGGAAGAAGTATGCAATGTAACGGTAAAAAAAAAGTAAAATAGTACATAGTGGAGTAAATGTTTTAACATTATATCTTTTACAAAATAATAATTTTTTTCACAACTTTCTTATTTAAGATGTCTTTTTTTAAATCCAGAAAGTAATTTCAATTGTCATAGAGGCTCAATATGAGGCTTATAAAGTTGAATAAACCTAAGTAACCGTGATGGTAAGTTATAGCTTTGGAAGTTACACATTATTAATTATTGAATAAAACATACAATAGGTAATAAAAAGTCTCGAGGATAATTTTGTGTTCTTAAGGATTTTATAGTATTCCTTAAATATATAAGCGTTTAAGATTATAATTTACTGGAATCTTGGAATTGTCAGTTAGCATCATATACGTAAAAAACAAAATTAAATATTTCATGCATTAAGATTCTTTTTCATATATCATTAGGTAAGAATCTTAAATTAATTTAAATTAAAATTTTCCTGCAAAACGTGTAATTTTAATATTTGTAACAAATAATGAATAGCATTATGATCCATGTTTGATTTTTTTTTATTTGAAATAATCTTTGGTGTAAAGGCTCTGCTTTAAGAAATATACTCATTGTTTAATATGCATAAGATATTATCATAACAAAATGTTTTAGCATTATAATGTTTAATGTAGGCACATGTTTATTAAGATAATTCCCGCAATAGTTGCCATAAATTCAACATATTCACTTATTAATATAACTCCAATTTTACATCTTTTTTAGTGGTATTAATGATGGAAATGTGTTTCGATACGGTAATACTTTATTATATATACCCAGTGGTAAATATTTCAGGCAGTTAACAGAATTTTTACGAAATGAAAATGACAAGCAGTAATGATTGAAAGGGATTTTCAATTTGCTGTTATATCACTCAAGAAGGTTGAGCATAACACTACATAAGTAAAAATTTAGTCTAAAGTTTTCCCGAAGACCCCACATTGAAAAGGTGCATCATGGATTACGAGAAAATATCCAATTTGCTGCACTAAGTGGAAGTAAAAATCTATGAGTGAGTGTGACAATCATCTATCATCAAAAATCGTTTCACGTGATGTACCTGCTGTACTGCATAGGTAACATTGAAATTTTAATAAAATAAATGCCCGAACTGTGCACATAACACTATTTGCATAGAAAAGACATGTACCAGCTGGAGGAGGAGATGATAACACATTACTTAGCCTGGGAAATCATTAAGTCCTTGATATGCTTACAAACTTCATTAACCAATGCTGCTGTACGTATTCTTTCTTAAAGAATACACTATTTATGTTTTGTCTTCATACTGATGAAAGAAATCAATAGCATAACGGTTAATAGAACTAGTGTAGCGCTGTCACACTGTGATCCAAGGAGTATTTTCCTGAAACCGAAGAGAGATTCCGAAATACTCAAACAATAATACTTATTGGGGATGCAAATGATATTAAACATGATATCGAATAGAAAAATGTAAAACTTTGAAATACATTCGAATTATGAAACGCTCTAAAAGATATGGGTTTTATTGCATACATAGAATATCTTTAGAAACTCAGGAGTATTTTCTGTTGTATTTATATAGTTCGTTTCCGAGGTTAACTTCTAAATCTTCGACTAGAGTATAGTTTTTTCGTGCTCTAATTCTCTCTGTTATATATTAATATATAATTTCTATGCTTCATTCTGCTTTTTAAAAGTTAATTTATAGTTAAATATAATTAATATACAAGTGTTGAATAAATCTAATATTTTGACGTGTGAATATAGGTAGCTCATTTAATATGCATATTATAAGGGAAAACATCCTATAATAGTATTGCATGAATAGTATGTATTATTTTCCATTATATTATTTTCCTTCTTTGTACTTTAAAATTCCAATTTCGATAAATTTTGCAATTTTTTTTCAAAAAATAAACATTCTTCACAAAAATAATTTTAATAATACAATTATTGTTGCAAAAAACACTTCATGGTTTGTAAATATTTAGTGGTTACTCGATAACATTCATACGATGCTTGATATAGTTAGTGCATCTATTTGCAAGTATGACGCGTTTTAATTTACAATTTCCAAGAAGTTTTTTTACTATTTTGTCAGATAATGAGAGAGAAAAAAAGATAATGAAAAGAGCTTTATTTTCCATCTCAAGAATGAATTAGAATTTTTTGGTTTTCTTAAAAAGAAAAATCTATTTATAAAGCACATTTCTGAAACTATGTTCCTAAACATACATATTATTTGATCATCAGATAGCATGGATTATAGCAAATGAAATAAAAATAGATATAGGCAGTGGAAAACCAAGAAACACGGAAAAGAATATGACAAAACTCAGTCAGATAAAGTTGTAATTATTCTTTTTCGGCAAACTCAGCATGAATAACTATTGTCTTGTGAAAAGAAAGTTTATTATATTTCTTTATATATATATTCATATTTGTTGATGTACAAATGACAACTGAAATACTAATTTCAAGATGGTTGACTTTTCTTCACCAATTCTGGACGATTCCAAAAATATGGAAGGCAGTCTGGATTCTTGATGTTATTTACTTCAGGTATTTGGTTGGTTGCCACAATCTTTCGAATTACGCTCTCCATTCTCTTGTTATTAAAGTTGTACTGTAAAAAATATAATAAATATCTAAATTATAATAACATGTAATACTGTACATCTATAACTTGCAACAAAGGTCGTATGATAAATTTTTTTACATTAGCCTGTTTTTGTAATAGCTTAAAATGTTACATTACAGTATAATAGTTCGCAAATATTAATATACATAAGCATTACTATGTATTTTTAAGAGGACACAGTACGATTCAATTGACAAAAATCGGTCAAAAATCAAATTTAATTTTCTTAGCCTAGATTATTTTTTATATACTTCTCTACAAACTCACACATTTTGAAAGCTCTAAGTTTAAAAAAGACAGAGGTGGGTTAACTTTTACTTTTGTTCTTATTTACATCCCAATGGCAAATCAGAACTTTAAAGTGACTTATTTCGGAAAAATCAAATAACTAGTTTGTCTTCATTTAAAATGATAAGGCCTTTTTTCCATTGTGCCTAATACTTGGAAATTTTTTTCACTTGTTGCTAATAGTACATGGAACAAAAGTTGGTATGCATTTTTCAATCAAAACAGTACTGATATTTTAAAGAATAATTGAATTCACTTTATGTTAAATATTTTACTCCTTTAAGGTCATATAAGGAAAGCTATATGAAATCAAATAAAATTACCGGTATATCTGGTACTTCTAACATTACTCGTGGTATAAAAGCTTTTGTAAACTCTTTTTCAACAGCTGCAGCAATTTTCTTTTTCAGTGCATCCGTTAAACTAAATCCCTTTTTCAGTTTTACAAAGAGAATAACTCTCTCGTCTTCTTCCCAGATTTGGCTGACGCAAATGTAGTCTTGCAGCTCTTCTACACAATCAACTGTAAAAGTATTTTAAAAAACAAATGTTCAGTTTTAAAATTTTAGATGAAAAGAAATCGCATTTTAATTTTAAATGCTACGTTACTTTATATCTAAAGGCATATTTAAATCAAAGGAAAAAAAGGAGATTCATAAAAAGGCAGGATCTCCAAAATATCCCTAAACATATTGCTTTTTATTCCTTTAAAAATTATTTGAATATGACTAATTCGACAATTCGGCTCGACAAATTTAAGAAATTTTATTCTAAATATTCTATTCTAGAGTTAAATAGAGTTTTCGTATGCAAAATAAGCTGTTGGCCTAGGATAATCTAAATATCTTTCTTTCACAAGAAAAAGAAAAATAGACCAATAAAAAGCAGAATATATATATATAAGTTTTAAAAGCTATTTATAAGCATCAAAAAGTGTAAATCACATGGATACTCACCCCCCAGTAAAGCATCTTATGCAATCAAAATGAAATTAACTAAAAACTACCTCCAAAGATTATCACAGTTGTATTAAAATAAATGTACCGAACACACCTTTTAGAATTATGCAAATTTTATACTCAATGTTATATAATCTCTGCATATTCTAACATATTAACTATACAATGTTATAGACACTTCTAAGGATTATTCGACAGTTTTGCATCATTAAATGAATCGTTATTATTTGGAACACTTTTTTGAACAAAGATTCAAAATTCAAAGCACTTAAGTTATTTATTTACACAAAGTGTATCTCATATTATTTTTGCTCTAAGATTACTTTATACCAATAAAAACGTTCGTGCTTAGCTGAAATCATTTTATTCATGAATTGAGGATGTTTCTTTTTTTTTTAGGAATGTTTTATAACAATAATTCCATTAAAAAGAACTTCAACAACTCTTGTAGAAAGGCAGTATAGTATGTTGTTGATATAATATTTTGAACTTCGAAACCTTGAAGCTGCTATTCATAGAAAAACTTGAAATGTAAGCATATTGAAGGCATATAATGTAAACATATGGATACTGAAACATTTTTTTTCGTTCTTTATACATAATGCTGGACATCCAAAATGCTACACCATAAAGAAAGCATCAAAACTGCATGAAATTTTCATCACTTGTGATGTGCGAGGAGACAAGTGAATGGGTAGCATTTCATCGCTGATGTACTCATGAGTGTCTGTGGCACACTAGCAATCGTTCTGTAACGGGTGAACAAAAATAATTTTGAAGCATTAGAATTGTTTTTTTCATGCGATTGTTTTACATGAACAGCTTCAGTATGCTTTAAAGAAAAATACAAAAAAATTATTGTCAAAATTTCATTACTCTACATTAAATTTTTCTTGGTGTTGGGATTTCCCCCCCATTTGGGGGTATTTACAGTCTCTATCTCTCTCCATAAACTATTATACTATTGTGCTGTTCTTTAAAAGGAATTTCCTCATTTTACGAAAAATTTTCGTAATTATATAATTTGTATGGAATCCTAAATATTGTTCAAGAACAAAATATCTAATTGCCTTAACAGATTTATGCTTACTTGCAAAATAGATATCAGAGGAACTTAACAGGTCATCATATTGTTTCATTGTATCATCACTTAATATGAAAAGAAAAGAAAAGGAACAAAGTTTAAAATCATTCCATATAGTCATTCTTCAATAAATAATCGTATAATTTTAATCATGTTTTAGCTTGAAATTTCATATTTTACCTACTCACCTTCTGCCTATTACAACAATGCCTCTTGTTTTAGGATTTATCCAACACTCGTCATTCTGACACCAAACACCTATGTGAAAAGTATGCGAGGAATTAAATGAATTTAATAATATTATCATATTTGAATTTAATTTTAATTTTAAAACATCTGGCTATATATAGGATCCATGCTAAAAAATTATTTCAATTCTAACCCTTTTTGTATGATTTTTTTTTGTGAAATAAATCAGGATGATATAATTCATGCTCTAAATTAAAGGAAAAATGTATAAAAAATCCTAGTATAAATGTATAATTTTATAATAATAATTAAACCATATGATGAAAATATCCATCGCCATGCAAGTTTACATGTTAAGCTCAGTATAAAATTAACAATAGAATAATATATCCTTGAATCATTTTTATTCCTGATGATAATTAAAAAAATATTATCGTTGTTATGTTAATATCTGCATTGCGGTACTCGTCGTTAAAATTTTCGTTATCAAGGCCATCTTCTGATAGCCAACCACCTTCTAAGTGATCAAAGTAATCTTCAATGCCCCTCTCTTTTAAATTTCTTTATAAAAATAACATAAAATGAACATTTAGTAAAAAAACATTTTCGTCATACATTAAAAGTGAAACAACTGTATAGTGGTGTAAATTTGTGTGACAGGGTTTTGTGTAAATTATTTGGGGTATTTGACATAGATTGCGATGAAAAGACTAGAAGAACAAAAGAAAACCTCTTTCCCCACTTATTATTGCTTTTATTAGTAAAAAAATCTCACAGATTAGTTATAAAAAATATTAGGAAATTGCACTTTTTTCCAACCACAGTAAACAGTGAAATGAAAAGTTGAAACTCGTTGGAATTATTGCGATATTTGACTTTTTATTAACAGCTACGTTTCTTTTTATGTAATAGTAGTGAAAAAAAAAGTTGCCAACAACAAACAGATTACAGTACTCATGTTATGAGTACATGTTTTTGTTCATTAAGTGTTATGATGGAAATTTCAATCATCGTGCAAAGAAAAGTTAAATCTACTTTAAAAATGTTTTGTAGTTTTAGCAAACAAATTACACCTTTCGTAAGTTTAATGATACCTCATAAAGGGATGTATATACAAGATGTGACACAAAAATAAAAGAGGATGGCCTAATAAACCATTGTACACTTACAGAATCAGTTCTTCGTGACATTATCACATTTAAAGTAGTTCCCTTCAGCATTCAACACTTCTGCATTCGGTGCTGCCATTGCTGGTAACAGTTCAGGAACGAGGTTTTGGAAGAACTTTAAGGAAATTCTCTTTTTTTGCGTGAAGCTCTTAAACTGAAGTAAAATGGGTTCCCTTTAAGCAAGGTTTTACTGTGGGAAATAAAAAAAGTCTCATGGGTCAAATCAGGAGAATAAGAAGGATTCTCCATCATAGTAATGTTTTTGCTGTCAGAAACTGCTTGACAGATTGGGCCATGTGAGCGGATACATTGTCTTTGTACAACAGCCATCCATTACACCCCAATTCTGGCCTTTTCCCATAATTTTTTCACGAATTCTTTTAAGTTCCGACTTTAGTTTCATTAACAGTCTGGCCACTGATGTAAGTGGGAACCCACTCATATGACGAATTTTGGCTATGTTTTGGTCTATATTTACTGACCTCGGGCTCTCAGCAGGTTCATCATCTTTCACACTAATCCTTCGTCCTGAAACCTCTTATACTTTTAAAATACATGTGCACACGAGACAAAGTTTCATCTCCATAAACCTCGGTAAATATTCGAAATGTTTTCGTGGCTGATTTCTTAAGTTTCACAAGAATTTATCGCTTTTTGTGATGTAGTTAAGCGTTTCATAAAATGAAGTTCTCCCATTGGCGTGATCGTTAAGGCGAGACTGGCCACATTGATAGAGTAGGTGCGTGGATGACGTCACCCAAACAGTCGTTGCAACTCCACTCTTTTTTCTGGTTACACACTTTAGTCTCGTTTTTTGTGTCACTCCTTGTATACTAAAAATCAGTTTTTCAGAGTCTTGTTGGTTTTTTATTAATGAAAAGTAAGCTGAATATTTTAAATTGAGGTTTATTAAAACCCTTTTTGAAATTTATCACATTTGCCGAATGAGGAGCTTAGGAATTGAATAAAAAGAAAAGCATTTTTTTGTACAGTAAGTAGTAAGAAAAAAATTCCACGCAATAATTTAAATAACTTTTAACAGTAGAGATGATGTTTAGAATACTTACCCTCAAATTTTGTTAAGTAAGTGTCCCGCAATCTTTTGTTATCCTTATCTCCCCACAGGTAAATGGGAAGGGAAGGGACCGGTGTTGCAATTACAACTTCTCCCCTCTGACCTAACACCGATTTCCCTAAAATTGAGGAAAACGTATTTAGGTATATATACCATAATTGCATAAATTTTTTAGTGTTAAATATTAAAGTTTATAGTCGGACCCCGATTTAAAGAAATTCGTGATTTAACGAATTTGTTCTCTTCCTCAATAAAATGAAGACACCGTTCCTATTTAACGAATAATACCATAAACAAACAAATTAACGAACTCTTTCAGCAGCTTGAATTTTTTTTAAAAATTTGCGTTAGAAAAATTTAGATATTTTTTTCAAATGACATTCTTTTTTTTTGTCCGGAGCAGAAAAAGACTTTTCTGTAAGCAGAAAATTTCAAAGGAATATGATGAATATCATTATTACATTTTACAGAGAACACAAGTGAGTCTTGAGTAAATACATGTAAATAGAGCAGAGAATTCCTTTTTTTTAAAATCTCATCTAGACCACAGGGATATTTCATAATTTTAATGATTGTGATAATTAATGATTTTAATGATTTTGATTTTGATGATAATTTTAATGATTGTAATGTGTGTAACTGAAGTTGAGAAAATCATTTATTTGTTGGAGCCAATGAATAGTGATTCTAATGTAGAAATTGACAAGGAAACTCCTATCAAAACTGTTACATTTCCAAATGTTTTATATTGTTTGAAAATTGTAAGCATGCTTCTCTCTTATGCAGCAGGATGTAAACGATACATTTTCTTCTCTGTATTAAGTTGAGAAATGATCTATTTCGAGTCACGAATTAAAAAAATATTCAAACATTTATTTGTAAGTAATTTAAAATTTCCAACTAACTGGTGCCTAATAGTTAACTAATAGTATTTTTAGTTGTTGGGCAAAAGGTGAGTATTTTCTAACTATGGATATTTTTTGTTTAGTCGCCTTTTGAGTTTCTAAAAGGTATGTGCAAAAAAATTGTATTTTGTTTGAACCCTGATATAACGAATAACCCCGAATTAACGATCAAAATGTTGGGTCCCGATGATTTCGTTAAATCGGGGCCCGACTGTACTTATTTAAGTTAATCTGTTCTTCTGTCATAAATAATAAAATAAATAGTAAGATTATGATTTTATAAATACAAATACATATTCATTAACAAAATTAATTTTTTAGTTGTATTATTTTTGAATGAGCATTAAGTATAGTTACATATTCCCTTCATTTGATATTGCAAAGTATATTTTTTAACCTTCAAATCTTTACTTTTTAAACACAATAACGACGTTATACAAAAAATAATGATGTATATATTTTTACTTTTCACAACTTTAACTGCTTACTTGCATTTAAGTAAACTATTTCTTGTTTGTATTCAAAAATAAAAGTGCAGAAACTATTTTCGAATATCCACTTAATAATTTATAATATTTCAGAAATAATTCGTTAAATATATTTTTTCCTACAACTAAATTTTTAAACTTTATTGCCTTTTCTCTCGTCCGGAAAAATTGAAAGTATACATTAAGCTAAATCTCTCTTATATAAAATTTTTCGCAATTGTAGTAATGAGTTTTGAAGTAGTTAAGATTAGTTGCAATGGATGGCGCCAGGATATTTTTAAAATAAACTTATTCTTAGCTGCCAATACTTTAGAACTACATTATACATGTAAACTACAGTTTTACAATTTGAGCAATGACCAAGAACAGTTGTTTAACTTGTACAGTGGGGCTTGGTTC
>BMAO01020316.1:0-23241 GCA_019973975.1 Trichonephila clavata
CAAAACTACACAAAATAGTAAATTATATTCAAGCTTGATCAATTGCATTACCTCTAAGGAGATATAACCTAAAATAGGGGTCTCAGGACATCACTGATAATCAATACAAACTCAGACAAGAAAGAATGCTTGTCACAATTAATTCGAACAGTATAATAATTATGCTATCACTTGGGAATAGTTTGAGTGTTGGTTTGTCAGAAAATAACCCAAACATATTAGCGACTCATTGGGCATTTAAAAGGTGTCATGACACATAACTTTATTTGAGGTATTGAAAAAAGAGGAAAAAATAAATAAAAAGTGTCACCTCCTGAATCACAGCAAAAAAATTATAAATAATACGAGTTAAATTTTTTTTAATTTTAAAATATTATTATTAAAAAAGATTTCAAGAAGTCGTACCACTCAAATATATAAAAAAAGTGTTAGAAAATTAATCGTATACGTATAAGTATTCTAAATTTTCCCTGTACAATAACATATTTCTTACAGATATTCAAGGCAATTGAAACTAACGAAGAAATAATTAATGTATATAAAATTTCCAAGTCATTTAAAATAAAGTAAAAAACAGACACAGATGTTAAATACTCTCTTCAAATAACACTTTTATGTTTGGATGTATGTGATGCAGTATAATCACATTTCAATAGATGCTCTAAATTACTAACGTGATGAGAAATATTTTTGTAGTTTATGAGATTTTTTTTACTTGATACATTTACAGAAAGTATTCAAAGCAATTTTGTCGAGAGCTCAAACGTCCTCCCGTTGGTGTGGTGGTGGTAGTTAGGAGAGGGGGTGCCAGCTCAGGTGTCGTCCGCGTCACTTGACCATGGTTCAAAATTACGCGGACCGTCGCCAAAAGCCCTCGTGTTGCTATTCAGTGCGACGTTAATATCACTCACTCACTCACTCACTCAAAGCAATTTTATTTACAAAATTAGTTCTTCAGAATTTCGAAAACGTTAATGTTAATTAATAATAAAAAATGTTAATTAGTAATTTTTAAAAAATATTATATAAATTTTCAATGCATTATTTTTTAAACGTATTATTTGATTTCACAAATAAGAATTATAATTGTTCTACATCAAAATACCATAAAATATGATATCGGTCAAAAGGCATCATAATACCAAAAAGCTATTAAAATTATTGCAAAAGAAATTATGCATTATGGTTAATTTCATTCTCTAAATACGGGTAGAGAATTTACTATAAAATCTTTCGAGAATTAAAGGTAAAAAGAAACCTTCCTTGCAAGTGAAACTACTTTAGAACTCAAATATTTGATGTAATAGTCGTGGCGTTATCAAAATAAATTCCGAAATTCTTCTTAAAGTTAAATATTTACTTTTCTAGTAAAGATGTAGTCAAAACAAACCGCACGATCAACCAGAAATTAACTTTTCAGTTCTTAGTCATTACGGCATTTTTTGAAATTGTGGAATATCATAGCAAGTTCTCCAATCTACTTAAAAAACAACAAAAAAAAACGAAGAATGATTTAAGAAAAAAGTTAATTTGCCATTTTTTTTAAAGAAATCTCTAACCCTTTTAGAGTAAGTGGATATCTAATGAAAATGAGGTTAAAACTGATAGTTAAAATCATAAACAGAGAAAGATGTATCATGTAGTGAACTAATTTAAATTAGATAAAATAACAAATAAGATTGAAATTAATAAAAAAAAATATCAGTAAGATATAATTTAATTCATTGGTTACTAACAGCAATAAAGTAATTTTGCAATTATAATAAATGTAATGCGGCATATGTTCATAAAATTATTTGTAATATTTTATAAGGCAGGATATACCGCATAAATTTTTTGTGCTAACATATACTGGCTGAAAATATTTGAGTGATTCCATTTGAGCTAAATACAAAGTACAAAATTCCTTTCTCCAAAATTAGTTTTTGTCAAGGATATTCCTAACAATATAAATAGTTCGTATTGATACCAGAATCAATAATTCAATTATTTGTAGTTTATAGGGTTAACAAAAATTACTATTCAAATATAATATTTATCTTAGAAGCACATAAAGCAAGAACGACGTTTATATGTACAAGAGTAAATCATAATAAAAGATTTGGGCATTCAACGAAAATAAAGGTTAATAACTGCAACAAATTAATATATAAAACCTTTATAATATATAACAGCAGATTTTTTATCATGCCGAATATTCAAATAACATTTGAATTCGATAGTTTAGAATATTAAAAAATTTGTGCAACAATTCTAAATGTCTTTTTCAAATTTAAATTTAGAATATTTTTAAAGTGATTTATTAAAGAGGAAAATCTCTGATCGAAATGTAGTTCTAAAATATTCCATTAAAAAACTGTAAATTTATATTTAATTTTGAAGTACTATTATAATGAATTAATTTCAAATATCTGACATACATTACAGTTCGGGGGATTATAAAGTATATACTGATTTTATACCTTTTTTTTCAATAATGTAAAAGATTATATACTTTGTGTTTTCTCTGAAAGTGTGAAAAAATTAATGCGTTAACTATTAATATTTTGTTTGTTTTAATTTAAAAAGCATGCGCACCGTAAAACTATTTTTAAAATAATAATGAAGTAATTTAAATAAGAAATCATTTAAATGTTCACTATTGTAGGAATACTAAATTAATAGTAGGCCAAATATATTTAAAAGCAGATTGTGAGTATTATTTCATTTGAACTTTTAAGTAAAATCTGAAATAATTTTCAAATATTTCTATTGAAAAAAATTTTGTTCAAAGAGGCATAGTTAAAATATAACTCATTTTATTTTTATTTCTTGCTAAGCTATTTTTTCATAATTCTCAAAAGATAGCATTTTTGTTTGAATTACAATATTCTTACTAAATCTTCGCTTACCTGAAACACTGTGAGGAGACTTTGCCAAAACGAATCAAAATTACTTCGAGGTTTATCCTCATGAGGATTATTGTTAAACTTTCCACCAAACACCTGCATCCCCAGTAGAGCAAAAATGACGATGAACAGAAAAAGCAATAACAACAAACTAGCGATTGATCTCATAGAATTAATAAGAGAAGCAACAAGGTTTCGCAGAGATGCCCAATATCTAAAAAAAAATAAAGTCTTACTAATAACATAATTGAAATACCAAAATATATAGTACAGTTAGTTACTCTCCAAACAGAAAATAATTGCAAAAGTATGCTGCATTGTAAGAAATTTCTAGATTTTAACATAAAGAGAAACCTGAAAGCATTCACAGATTATTAGAAGAAAAAAAACTTAAAAATTGTTTGATATGTTTTTTCCTCTAAGCATATAAAAAGAATATATATATTTTGGGACAACGATCAAGCCTTATGATCGTTTTAAATGTCTTTTTAAGTCCTTGCTTTTTGGTTATTTTTGAATTATTGTTGAAATATTAATTAAGGCAATACATCAAATATAGCAGTTGAAACCATTCAGTTTTTAATAAACATTCTGATAATACATAAAAAATCTTAATATAAATCTATTTTGAAATAAAAACATTTTATAAACAAGTATGACCTTACTCAAAATTGGTGCAAAAAATAACTGAATAATTTTACTTTGGTTTATTTTTGGAAAAAAAAACAAGACTTAAATAATTAATGAGTTTTATAGCACCAGAATCACCCATAAAGTTCTTTATGATGCAAAAACTTACAATTTCTTTCTATAAAAATTCATTAGAATGATTTTTGCTCTCTTTTTGTTACGGTTCGCAACAAGCAATTCTATCGCAATTAAACAAAGATTGTATTCACTTTAAATAAAGCAAACACACACGTAGTGTTTTGTAATATATATTTTTCTATTCTGAATTATTACAATTTTACATTCATTGTCAACATATTTACACTTTTAATTCAAAATATAGGGAACATCAGGAACACGAGGTCACGAGGCTATAAAACAGAAGTCGATATTGCATTCAATAAACGGAAAAGAATATTTATTTATGCATGTTATGAAGCCACCAAATTATTGCAAGTGAAATATCCTGTCATTTTATTTATGGAATATGGACAAAATGGTGTTGGTTGTACGTGAATCAATTTCAAACCACACCCTGAATTTCATTGAAACATGTAGCTTTAGAAACATATTTGATATTTTCCGTTATATAGATGCAATTCATGTTATTTTCCTTATATTAACACCTTTCATTGATACGTCTTAAAGAATTGTAAAACCTTTTAGAGAACTTTAACGAACTAAATTAAACTTATTTTTAGAATTATTTCTGTTTTAAGTTTTTATTATGTACAAGTATTTCTTAAAATTCTCTCAAAAGAATATTAATTTTAACTCATGTTATTAAGTTTAACACTAGATTGCCCAAGGAAGTCATTTTGACTCCTTTTTAATTTCAATTAAGAAAACAATTACGCATATAATGACACAATTTCTTAGAATTTTTTAGAATACATTTTTTTCCAAGTAAAGTAAATTTTTTACTGTTAATATTTACTAATAACTTGTTATATGACTTTTAAATAATATAAAAAATATTAAAAATTAATTTTAAACAAATTTCTTTACACATTAGTTATTCTTTCACAATGCTGTCATTTTGACTGCTTTTGGCAATATAGGTATACACTAAGTGTCACACTTTCTAGTGTTAAGAAGCAAAAACAGAAAAAAAATTTATTTTAATTTATGATGATATTCAGGGGAAACACTAAATGTGATGACATCATATTTTTTACAATCCTTAGCGAAAATATAAACGTGGTGCAGCTGTTAAATTTTTTGAAGTAATTTTCTTTATTTTTAGATGCATGTTAAAATTTTCTTTTGCATTTCACAAGAAATAAAAGAAATTGTGAGATATATGCGGGTATTTTACCAAATTATATAGTACAAGGTTGCCTAATGACCTGTTGGACAAAGGTCAAGCATTTGATAATTATAAAACAAGTTTTACTTTCAAAAGTTTAGTATAATTTTCAACTTTTGTAACTATCAGACGTAGTGCAATCACCAAAAATTATATAGCATTCAAATTCATAATTAAATATAATAATTATTGTCACAATTCTTTCCAGTAATTATTTTAGTACACTTAAATTTATTTGTACTTACTTAGTGACTTTGAATATCCTCAAAAGACGTACGCATCTAAGCACGGACACCCCCAAAGGAGGCATGACGTCAGAGTACGTTAGAACGGTTTCGAGGATCGAGCTTACGACCACAAAACAGTCGAAGCGATTGAAAAGTGATACAAAATAGCCTTGGATTCCAAGACTGAACAACTTAAGCAACATTTCCAATGTAAACAGAGCAACAAAGAATAAATTAGCGATTTCTGAAAGGAAAAATAGTTTTATTTTCCATTGTAAAAGGTTTTTTATACATAAATAAAAAGATAAACAAATTATATAAATGCAAATGAGATCAAGACGCAATATGAAGAGAGAGACGATAAGATATATATATATATGTTATTTATATATATACCGAGAGAGGGTTCTTTCTCTCTCTCTGAGAGAGAAGTGGAAGCTGGTGATTTTTCTCTTTTTTTTTTCTTTTGAAAAAAATAAAGTTAAATAAAGTTTAATTCTTAAGGTAAGCAAGAATTTTTAAGACGAGTACCACAACCAGCATGATTATATTTTTGTGTGTCTCAAATTTAGAAATATGTAAAAAAAAATGGGCATCAATAATATTTTTATATAATTAATCTATCAATGCGTAATATTCTATTACTTAGGTCTCTGATAATTTTTAAGTTTTAATAATTATTTTTAAAGGGTTTGTTTTTACCCTCAAAACCAAGAAGCGAAACTAAATATCATAATTATGATAGTAGAGGTAAATAAGGAAATAAAACATGGTATAAGGAAATTAATTTGATGAATATTATTAATTATTTAGTTATATACTTATTTCCTTAACATTTAAAAATTATAAGGATTAAAGACTGTGAAATCATTTTAAATAATTATTTTGTAAATATATTTGTAATTGAATAATTATTCTAATCCATTTTTTGGGACTATGCAAAACTGGTACACATTTACTACCAATAGTATTTATATCTTGTAACAGTTAATTTTTTTTTTTATTCTTTCATAATTTTAATTTAGAAATGTAAAAATATTAGCGTTTGAAACAAATTTTTACATAGAGAAATTGAATCCTATTTCCTCTATTTTCTTTTTTAAAAAAAATAAAGACTCAAGATCCTTAAGATAAGTTCCACGAGAGAAAATCGGAGCCCCCTTTCTCTAACCCTACAGTCTTGTTTATCCTTAAGAATGTCTTCGCCAAATATACGAGAGTCTATGCTAAACGGGAAGCACATTTTCGGACAGAAAAATATCCCAATTTTCATGAAAATTTACAAAGTTCGGATTCGTACATCTGTTTAGAGTATATCATTTTTAAAATTTCCAAAAATATTAAATAGATAATTAATTTTTCATTTGAATATGTAAAATTTTAACATGTTTAGCATTGCGTCGCAGGAACCATTCGAAATATATTTATGTAAAAAAAAAAAAAAAAACCCGGGCCAATTTGTATAAAAATGAGTATCATGATAAAATAGGCTGCTATCTTAAGGATAGAGAACACAAAATATAGTGTTAGTACATTTATATCTGAAAAAATATTCAAAATTATATTTAACATCAATCGAAGACAGCCTTAACAACAGCAGAAAAAAATAAATGTATGTTATTTTTATCTCAATATTTACTAAAATGGTTTTTAACATAATCTTCCCAATCTAGAGGAAGGTAAACGATTTGAGAATGACTCTACCAACTACTACGTAAGTAGCTAATGATCAAGTGAAATCCATAAAAGAGAAATATTTAATGATGAAGGTTGAAAAGTTAAATATTTTCAATGATGAAGGTTAAAAAGTTAAATATTTTCAATGATGGATTAGAAAAGTACTTTTCACACTCTAATTATATATATTTGCATTATAAAAATTTCTGAAAACTCGAATAATTAAATAAAAAGTGCATCTATATTCTAAAAAAAAAAGAACTATGTTTCTTAGGCAAGTAAATACACTAATTAATTTCTCATAAGAAAAGCCTTTGTACCTTGAAAGTAGTCCAACCAAGGTGGCTGACTATTGTGTTCAGATGCTAAGGTTAACGTGTTTAGGAAAACAAGCACGATTACAATCCAATAAAAGGCTTTAGATTTCACCATCCTACGGCACATTCTCCTAAGTCTACGGTTATCACGACTCAGTTTCTTCCTGTGATGTCAATCAAAATAATATTTATTAGTTACATTCAGTTCAATTATTTGCATCTCAATTAATTTGAAAAATTTTTCTCATCAATCCATATTTCCCACTACACTTAAGAAAAAATAATTTAAAATCTATGGTACTTTCTGTACTATAGTAATATCTACAAAATTTTTTTTGTTAAATGAAGAGTTGTAAAAGGAATTTTCATACCTTTTGAGAGCCCACCAAGAGGGAGCATTTGTAATATCTATACTGTTCGTTTCAACCTGTGTATCTGCTCTGTCATTATCACGAATACTTTTACCTAGAAAGGAATATATTTAAATAATTGTTATTAAAAGTATGAAGAAATATTCACAAAATTCACCAAATATGACAAAAATAAACTATATATGGCAGAAAAAAAATGGTAACCAGATTAATATAGGAGGTACCAGATTAGAATAATCATAAAGAAACATAAGAAATAAATAGAACCAAATAATACAAAACTAAAATAAATATAGAAACATTTTAGAAGGAATGATAGCATAAAAAGTATAAGTAATGCTAGTGATTACCATAAAAAAGGAATAACAGAGAGAAAGAGAAATAGACTCATAGTATAATTGAAAATATTCACAAATTCGAAATAAATGAAGTTTTAAATTTTTTATACATAAAATAAGTTTGCATTTATGAATTTATCACATGCAAAATGATAATGAAACTTCATAGTATTATGATTGCAAATTAATTAATTGATTTTGTAATAGACTAGATCTGCGTGCAGCGTTTATGAGCTCCTTTTCAAACGTTTGTACACTCATAAAAAAAATAGGGCAGTAAATATTCTTGTATATTGATTATTCTGATACATTCATACATGAATAGTTTTACGAATCATTTTTGTGATATTAATGTACTTTGTTATGTAAAATTTAGTCATTTAGGAAAGTGAAAAAGCTTCATTAACAAAATTAATTTTAAACAACTGTTTAAAAAGAAATGTAATTTACTAAATGATGGTTCTTGGATTATATTTCCTTGGAAATCAATGTTACCGTAAATTGATTACTCTTACTCAAAATTTTATTCATGTCACAGATAAAAATTCTTCGTATTAATTCATAATAATCCTTTTTGGATACGTAGTTTTTATTTTATTTATGTACTGGGATTTAACTATTTCGCTCCTTTTGAAAGCATTTAAAATACAATGTTTCAATATTATAAATGTTTGTATTTCTTTGAATTTTTTTTTAAAAAGGGATATAATTTTTTTCTTGAATTATCCTCTATATTATAGATACATTTTTATTCACAAACTTAAATAATATTGTGCTCACAGTGATAAATTAGCCAAACAATCGCCTCTTGTTAATTATTTAGCTGAAATGTATAGTTTTTGCTGTAAAATACGGAGTACAATTCTCACCAATACTTTCAAGTTGCAATTTTGAATTTTTAGGTTTATTCGCTTTATAACGCGCTTCTCTTTTTTCCTTTACGAAATCGGAAATGGGCGTGTGCAATGCTCTTATGTTTTTAAGTCATTTATTCCAGGTGTTATACTTAACTAGTAAAAGTTCGTAAGAAATGTCATTTTTTTAAAATAAACAATATTTCAATCTATGTAGAAGTCTAATTTTTTTGTTATGATCATAACTTTTATTTTTAAAGCTATCATTTTTAAACCCGGCGTATAACACGCAACTGTTAATTTCGATTTTACTTTTTATGTTAAAAGTGCGTGTCGTAAGCAGGATTTTATGGTACTTTAAGAAAGGAGCACGTTAGTTAAATCTGAATGTTTTTTTTTTTAATGAAAAAATTTATTGTTCAACGTAACATAATTTGCGACAAAAAACCCTGGAAAATTTTAAAAACCTCTATTAATAAAAAATGTTGTTGTTATCAATATATTTTTATATTCTTTAATAAACAGGTCATTTTACTCTTTTTGAACACGCTTTTATAAGTTTCACTTGCATGTAACGGAATCTTGGAACTCGATTTTCACCCACTTAAAAAAAGGTCACATTAATTCGAAATTTTGCACACTTGTCAAGGACCGATGACAATACAATAATTTCATAATTTTGTTCCATTGTCCTCATCAGGATCGTCAGGAATAAGGATAATCAGATTTGGCGACAATTCCACATTCCACTTCCAGATTTGGCGACTTATTGCATTTTCCATTTTTAAATTTGGTGACCAATTCCATATACCATTTTCATATTTGGCGAATAATTTCATACATCATTTCCAGATTTGGGGACTAATTTCAGATTTAGCGTCTAAAAGAATAAGGTGTAACCCTAAGGCGAGTGTTTTTAATCAAAAGCTAATTATATGCAAGTATGGAATACACTTGTGGTTAACAAAAATAAAACAAACAAAAAGTGTTCTGTATCTGAGAAAGTGGAGGGTGTGTGTGTGTTAGCAATTCTTTTTTCCATAATATAAACATTTTTCTGAAAATGAAAATAAAAAAATAGCTCCTGCATGTGAAAAAAAATAATTTACGTTCCAACTGCTAAATATTTTTAATTTTTATAAAGCAATATGTTTAGAATTGATGTTATGAATTAACATTATAAGTACACGTTTAAAAGGTGAAAAAACGATTGACACTTCATATTACCATGTTTTTATTAACTCGCTTTCTTTAATGTCTGTCCGGGTGGAATTTTGTAATTAATTTTAAAGTGCGTGACTTTCCGATGAGCTAGAAACTTGAAATTTGGACCATAGCTCAGAAGTGGATAAAAATGCATGAAAATGTAAAAAAAAGAAGAAAAAAAAAACGAAAAGGAGGAATTTTATAATTTTTAGTCCGTCTTAAAAACATGGTACATTAAAAAATTTTTTTAATTCGAACTTTTTCTTCTTAACACATTTTTATTTTTTTGACCAGTTCTATAGAGATGGAATCTAATATAACGATGCGGGACTCATCCGAGGCCCCGTAAACGGAGATAATAAATACATTTCAAACCCGTTAATTAATATCTATTGAAGAGCAAGACTAATTTCACAGCCACGTAATTCCAGCTTCAAATATCAAACTCAAGGATAAATTCAACAATGAATAAATGATAGTTTAAATAACTAAAAAACACGCTTTTATTGTAGTTCGAACTAAAAAATTGAAAATAAATTATAGTTTAAAAAAAAACAAAAAAAAAAAACACGCTTTTATACTGAATCGAACTAAAAAGTAAAAAAATTATTCTTAATATAAGAACAAAATGACTTACGAGAAAATTTATGTCATTGTCGTAAAAGAGTGGGGTGCTTTGTATTACATTTTTACACTAATTGAGCTTTTCGGAATAGAAGTTAGAAATTATAACAATTGATACATTTATAGAACACCCCATGCTTTTACCCCAATGACATAAATTTTCTCGTAAGTCATTTTGTTCTTATATTAAGAATTATTTTTTTACTTCTTAGCTCGATTTAGTATAAAAGAGTGTTTTTTAGTTTTTTTTAAACTATAATTTTTTAAAATTTGAATCTAGAGCCCATATATTTGAAACATATTCTAAATTTATCCTACATGTTGCATTTAAAGAGTTAACCGATTTTCGAACTTGTGACTCTGACATACTTGAGATTTCTTTTTATGCGCGTAGATGTTAATAGACTTTCTTAAAGGAATTCTACTAAAAATAAGTTTTGTTGGGAGGTGTATTATATCTGCAACGAATTCTGTTGTTAACACAGTGCTAATTGTTGCCTATTTTTCTTTACTTGATGACTTAGAATGCTTGTTTCCATTTATCAAGATAAACATCAAACAGAGTTTTCTTTGATGCTTCGTCGTTTTAAATGTTTACTTATTTTTAGCCTCGAAAGAAAATCGCTTTATATACACGGACTGTTTCTGAAACTTCTTTAACTCCATAGGATTCTAATAAACTTGAAATAATTAATTACTTATACAGAAAAAAAAGTATATAACTGCATCACAAATTGCAAAAAAAAAATCATGATAGCCAAAAGATTTGCATATTTAAGTATACCAAGAGTTAGAAACGGTTTAAAGAAAATATATATATATGTAGATATGGGATCAAGTCTTTTGTGTAGTAGTGACTCTGGCTGCACTTGTTTACAAGCTGCCATGGTAACCGAACTGTCATGGTCGCAAGTTTATGCTTATCGTTGTTTTGTTGAGTTTTGGGTGCGAGTCTTGATCCCGTAAAAGACCTATCATATAACAGAGATGAAACGCGTTTACACTGTCGAGTCTCAAATCCATAACGCTAGTGAGGTGTTTGAATTTGAGAAAAAGAGTGTGAGGGTTCAATAGTCATCAAAGCTGCTTGGCCTTGTTTCATAATTACGTCCATCAGGATTTGCTTACGTATTGCTGCTAAGGACGACGTTAATCAATTAATCCGTTAAAATGCTCGATTATAAGGGTTCGGCTTTATTGTAACGATTGGTTTAAAACAGATATTTTAGTACGCCTTGTCGAATTATATTAATGAGTGAGGGTATTAAAATCTGGGGAGTGAGTGAATGTTTCTCAAAGTCACAATATAAAGCAACACTAGGGCTTTGGGGGAAGGATTTCCTAATTTTGAAAAGCGATCAAGTGACGAGGACGACACCTGAGCTGTCACCTCACTCTCCTACTTTCCATACCATGTGAACGGGTACAATATGTATGTATGGAACGTGTATGGAGGATGCCAAGGAAATACCAGTCTAAAAACACGGGAATCATGGGCTGGATAGATATGCACAAAATCCAAGTAAATATCGATTAGTAAGAATTGTTTAAGAGATAAAAGACTTCATTTTCTGATTCTAATGTGAGACATTTTATGCTATGAATTATAATCATTCCTTATTGAATGATAATCCAAGTTCTTATTGAAGCTTCTTTATGTCAATTTAAAATCTAATGCGACCTTAGTTTAAAAGGATTCCTAAGGCATTTTTAAGGATAAATTTCTCTTTTTTTTACTACAAAAAAACTTCTCTTTTCGCAAAAACGGGTCATATATTTTAAAATAAGTATTCTGTGTCATAGGACCCAGATGTGTTTTTTTAAAAAAATTAAATTCTTCGTCTCTAAAACTTTTAAAAGATTTTAAGCTTTTCTCAAACAGCAAGTAACATTTATCTTGTTGGCGAAAAGTGACGGTAAAGAAGTTATTTTTTTGTCTACTAAATCAAAAGGTCTAATCGAAGAAAAAGGGATAGAACCGTAACAAGGAGTCGGGAAAAAAACTTCTAAAGAAGCTTATAATCAAGACAAAAGAAATCTAATCATCACCTCAGGCAATGATGTATTTGAACAATTTTCTTCTAAAATGGACTTTAGCTGTTTTTAGGAAAAAGATTTTATACTTCTTAAAAATAAATAGCTTATATGTAAAAAAAAATGTTTTGTGGTAAATTCTTTAATATATCAAACAAGTACTGCAAATACTTTTTTTATTTGGATTGAGGTTATCAATAATTATTTTAGTTAACATAAACATAAATGGTTTCTGAATTGTTAAATAATTTGTTTATTATCTAAAAATATAAACATTTATCATTTTATATAATTTAAGTTATTAATTGTTCACTGTCTGTGAAAATTTGCTACAATTAATGCTGTAGTTGCCTTTTATGACATCTGTTTTAACACAGAATGCGGGAAAAATACTTCTACGTTTTATGATCTATCACTAGAGCACGTCTCACGTAACGCCAATACAGCGATTTTGATCAAACTTCACGATAAATCCTTATTTTATCGTCTGCCTATGTTATAATTTAATATTCAGTTGGTTTTGAAATACGAATATCGTTTGTTTTATGTAACTGAGCCCGTGAATGGAATAAAATAATTAAATTCCATTTGGTTTAATAAAGCTGGCATTTTCTATTTTACTGTTGCTGCTACAATTTATTTATTATTAGCTTTGGCAGAATAATCTAAACATTGGTGACCCGGACATGATTTGAGGGTACTCTTCTGAACTTTCATCTTCAATATTATCATTTTTTTACAAAATTGAAATCGAAAGGACTAGCCATTAGCGTTGTATCGGTGTTTTCCACATACGGTTTTAGAAGCATTTTGATGAAAAACTGGTATCGTATAACAAAGGAAAGAAAGAAAAACTTCTTTAAAAAAAGAAAGTAGTTATCGATAAATTTCGACTTGAATGAATGATAAAATTGTGAAATTCACAACTCGCATGCAATTGGCAAACTAATTATAACTTATTAGTTATAACTGAAATAAGACATTCAGAACTTACGCCGAAAATTTGAGTATTACTATATTTTTATGAACAATTTTACTATGGATCTAATAAAGATAATATTTTATTGTTTTATTATATCAGTACAGATATTATAAAATAGTATTCATTTCTTTCAGTACTGGAACACACATAAAAATACTCTCTAGCTTAGTAATACAAAATGATATTTTTAAAATTTTTTGCCGTGATTAACTATATTTCGTGTAAAAATAATCAATTGAAAAAAAACCTAAAAAATTATAAAATTAAAAAAAAAATCAAATTTTAGGGAAAAAAAGAATTTAGAAAAAAACGTATTTTTAAAAGAACATTGGAATAAAAAATTATGTTGGGTATAGAAATTTTTCTAATATTTTATTGCTATTTCAAAAGAAAAAATTCTGGCTTGTTCGGCTAGAAACCCTTAACAGAAGATAAATACTTCTGTTAAAGAGATAAGACATTCAAATACATCTTGAAAGAAACCAGAAAGAAACATAAAGTAAACAAAAAAATTGATTTATAAATATAAAAAAACTTACTATTTCTACTAGATCCTTCCTTGTTTTCTTTATCATCTTGTTCTATGTCCTCTGTATAGTAATAAAATATTAAAATATTAGTATCTTACTCTGAGGTGCACATATCTTTAATGCAAGTTTACGGTTTTGTATCATTATAGCAACAAAATAGTACTTAAAAATATGATGAATTGGATCAGAGTTTCTAAACAATGTTCATATTATTAATATTTTTTGTTAAACTTTATAATTATTAATTTCAATTTAACTGGCGAACATCGAGCTCTAAGTTCTTCTAACTATAGTAAAGATAAAAATTAGTAAAATTTTTTAAGAAAGTACAATTGCGATGAATTACGGAATTTTATAAGTACTTCTTGTAAATAACTGAATTTCCATTATCACACTTAAATAAACTGGTAACCAATTCTTCATCAGAATATACATACCTCCTTGTGTTATCCATTCTAAATATCCTCTCAAATCATCTTCGATTTGTTGCTTTTCTCGTAGTTTATGGAAATCACCTCGAGCTTTAGCCTTTTCTCTTTCTTTGGAAAATTCACTATAGATCATGACAAATATAATAAGTAACGGAGTTATTATTATGTTTAAGTTACAAAATAGTTACTTGAAAAATTGAAGAAAAAACAAACGAACAAAAACTCTTAATAGTACGAAGATGTTTAAAGAATACTTTGAATATTTCTTGGAATAAAACTATTGAAAAACTAAAGATTTTGTTATTTAATTTTTAAATCTTTCACATCTATAATTAAAATTCACTTACATGTACTATCATAAATTAACATTTGAACCTGAAGTTTCTTTCAAAGACAATAAACGTAAAATAATTTTCTGAAAAATGCAAACATAGACAGAAAAATTTTAAGAGTAACTATTGTTTAATTAAATACGGTTGGTGGAGCAAAGAATGTGAATGAAAACCTTTGTATTCAAACAATTTTAAAAAGTGGAAAACAGTTCTTTTTAATGAAAATAATATTATTTTCCCATTAACAGAACAATGCGTTATAGCCAAATTCACCTGAGGGAAGTTAACATGTAATTATTTCTTTTCATAAAATTGCTCATTGTTATGAGCTTCATATACTTTAAACTAATATTTAAGTTTAAATTATATTAAATAAGATGAGTTGATATATAATTGAATAATTATTTCCTTATTCACAATTTACTGATATGGTACAACTTTTATATTTCAATACTATACAAAAGCCTAATTATTCGAATAAAATGACGAATCACATATAAATAGAACATTTTAAGAAGCATTTTGTTATTAAAAACTGTTTTATTATTAAACACCTTTTTTTAAAATTAAAAGCAGTTTTTTTTATTATTAAAAACAGTTTGATGTACTGGATTTCTTAAAGATCTTTCTTTGAACTCAATATAATACCTAAATTCCATTAAAAATAAAACTTTCTTCACATTATGAGCATCAAATATTTGAAACTCTCTTATATATAATAATCTTTTTAAAACATTCAGCAATTTGATTGCACATAATAATCCTATTTGAATTTGCTTCTTGCAAGTAAATTTCCGAAATATTATAAGAAAATCTTTGAAAGCATTTATCACTTTCAATCAAGGGAAAGGAAGTATAGATAGAAATAGAGTAAATGCACTTTTAATTGTAGGTAACTTTTTTTATCGCTATATAATGAAATTCATCACAAAATATTCATATTTCAGTGCCATTTACTTCTCTAAGAAAACCATTTGAAAAATATTGTAAGATTATCTTTATTTTCTTCGTTCTATTGTTAAATTATAGGGAATGAATAATGTTAAAAATTTGATTGTTCATAGGGATTAAAGGAATTTTCCAAACCATACAGGCTTTTTTACAGATGATTTCAGAAATCATTTACTGTTTTAAAAGTTTTTTTATTGACAGAAAATAAGCTGTAAATTGCAATGGATTTCGATTTCAATTAGACGCAATATGTGCACAGAAGTTTGGTTTTTCCTTTATAGAATCAAGACAAGAATATTATGAACAAATCTGATAATGGGTGCATTGCATTAAGTGTTTTTGCTTGTAGAGACACATGTTTTTCTACGAGTCTTCAGATTTTAGAGACAAACGATATAAAATTGATATTTACATTTAAATCAATAGTGACTCAAATTACATGAAATATTCTATGTAGAGGAACTATTCTATGGTAACGTGATGTTAATGAGACACACACGAGAGAGAGAGAGAGAGAGAGAAAAGGAGCCTTTTCACATGCCAACAACTCTATTACAATTTACATTAATAGAAATGTTCTTAATAATTATCTGTTATTAAAAACATTTTATTTTCCAATTATAATTCCTTAGTTAATAATAGAACTACAAAGAGTTCATTAGATATCCAGTGAACGTTTTTTATAGGCAATAGATATCTATGGACGAAAGTATAATTATTTTAATATTATTACTTTTCTGTATCAGAATTTTTTACCAAGCATAAAATACTATATAACTTTATTCATAATAATCCAAATTACAAAATGTATTTTAGAATGCTAAAATATATTTGTAAATAATTAAATATAAACATCTTATTTAATTATATTGATACAAACTTATTATTTTATTATTTATATTTTATTTCATTAATCCAAGTTTTAAAAAAGAATTCAAGAAATTTAAAATTAGTTTCATAAACGTCAAACATTTCTATTGTTTTCAGAGACATTGCAGATGAACTTACCCCACTCAAACACCAAGAACGATTATTTATATTTTATTTCATTAATCGAAGTTTTAAAAACGAATTCAAGAAATTTAAAATTAGTTTCATAAACGTCAAACATTTCTATTGTTTTTAGAGACATTGCAGATGAACTTACCCACTCAAGACACCAAGAACGAGGTTGAGAACAAAGAAGGATCCTATTATAATCAAACTAATAAATAAATCCATGGCCATTCATTCCCACAGAATCATTAATCTGAAAAAAAGCAATTAATTTATCAATTTATATGATTTTTTTCAAACCCCATAACTATAATAGTCTAAAATACCATATTGAAATAATCTAAATTTATTGATTTCACAGTCCAGTAAGTACAAACACGTGTTTCCAGCCAATCAGTTCAAAAATTCCTGTGACGTCATAGTCACATGATAAATGCAGTCATTTCTTTCCAGTTAATCAGTTCATGTGCTTCGCTATTGCCACCTTTTGTGCTTTTTGCAGATTCTTTTAAAAATATATTTATTTGTAAACAATAATAATGCACATAGGTAAATAAAACGTTCTTGATTTAAAAGTACACGAATAATAAATGTATTTTCGGTACTTTTCAGTTTTGCCGCGACAAGCGATAAAATCAACAAAAATGATACAACAAACGCCAAAAGGAATATTCCCGCCGTGGTAACCTTTTACCTCAAAACTCTCAAAACAAGTCGTGGTCTTTTCTTATCACACACACACAGTAACGTTTTCATCATAACATATCCAAAATGAAAGAAAAGCAAATGAGAACTAACATTTATTAATATTTTTATGTGTATATTGTCGCCAATAACGCTAATATTTGAACACTTTTACCAAATAACCAAATTTGAAATTTTATCTAAATTTTACTACAAGTCTGATATCAGTTTATAATAAAGTGGAAAACACAAGCTTTTATTTATCATGTAACCGTCATGAATTTAACCCATTAAAGAATCAATAAATCCTTAAAATTTTTAATCAGATAATTACAACTATTGATTTTTTAAACATTTACTTTGAGATGCAAATTTCTAAAATTAATTTTCACAATGTTTTTTACTACATATCGGAAAAAATAAATAACATTAGTTAATATTATATCCTGGTAACTAAAGCTATTTATTTTAATGATAGCTAATGCCAATTTATGCATAACGTTGGATTAAAAATATATATACTGATGAAAAGAGAAGAGAGAGAGTTCGCATTACATTGTACAGAACATTCGTCCATCCTTCATTAGTGACGCATTGGAAGACGGTGAGCATTGCCAGTCCGAAATTGTCGAAATTCGTAATTCCAAAGTTCGGACCTTCCAATATCCTATGCATACTTCATCGTTGGTTCCGTTGCAGTGGTACCATTTTCTCCGCAAGGGTGCGGCTCTTCTAAGGCAAACTCTCCTACAATTTACAGGGAACAATTAGTAGTGGGATGTTCATAAATTAAGCACTTATATAGCCCTGTCTTGTTCATTACATTAATAAGAGATGAATACCACAAATAATTTTTTTACTGTTAGGATGGCAGAGGAAAATGATGCAATTTATATGTATAATACATTACTTTTTCGTTTAAAAACTGTTTATATATATATTGAATTATTTGCATAGTAAATTTAAATGACTTTACATAAAATTTTGATATAAATTATTTACGAAAAAGAAAAGATTGTGAACCAGCCCTAATATTAAGTCAATATTAAAATACTGGGAAATAAAAGTTACGAAATTAAGAACAAATGTTAATAACACATCCATTTATTAAAGTTGTATTTGAAAAAAATACTATGGATACACTTTTCTACATGGGAGAAAGAAATCAACTACAACATTTTATAAGATATATTTTTAAATGAAAATGTTATAAAACATTCTATGAAGGAATTATTTTTTTACCTTTATTATTGTATGCTTTCCTCTTTCAGAGATTTAAATTTATCTGTTACAATGAATATTTCTTACAGATGAACACTGTAGAATCAACTTCATTCGAAATCCATAGCTCTTCTTTTCACGTAAAATGGATAATTATGATAAGTGTTGTTAATAGGAGCCAAAGTTTATTCCATGGACGCTTTATTATTCTTATAATCACTCAAATAATCAAAAAAGACCTCCAGTTGAATTACAATACCTCGAAAATGTACAAAAATTAATTACAATTAATTCAGCTCCGTCAATTACGCACTACCATTCTTTTCTCCACCGAATAAAAACATTTAGAATAATTATGATAAATTCCAACTTAAGCAACAAAACTTTAACAGCAAACGATTATAATCAGCAAATAAACTAAATAATCATATAAATTAGAGTTACATGAATTATGTATTGAATTAAAGCAGACGATAATATTATGAAAGAGAATTTTCAACATAAACAGTATCAAAAACTACAGTATAAATATTTAGTTAAAAATAGTTCAACTTAAAAAATAGATTTAAATAAAACTAAATATTTTAAAATACAAACAAGAGAACAACATTTAAAAGCATTCATGGCATTATCTTAGATAACCATATTTCTTTATATTTGAATATGAAAAAAAAAATTATTAATACGGAATAAATTTTTTATTTTTGTATAACCGCTTACATCTCTTAAAATACGTTATATAATAGTTTTGTCTTGTATAATTTGTACTATATAATCATGCATTTTTTACGCTTCTAAAAGCGAAAGCATCACAAATGTCACTTATTTTAATATTCTATTAATGAATATACAACACATTGCCTTGTATTATCAATATTTTTCAAACATGAATACATTTTGATATCCGTAACTTACAACACAGTAACTTCAACTAATATGTTTAATAGCAAATCCAAAAAAAATCAGAATTTTTTACATAGATTCAAAGCTTTCATAAATAAGATTTTTAACAAATAACACGAAAAAAATAACAAATGCAACTAATCAGATAAAATAGATATGCTGCTTTTTTATTTGCAAGTAGTTCTTTATGACTCTATTTTCAAAATGTCAAATTAAGCAGTTGCAAAAGAAATTGTAAACTCAGCAACTGTTTAATTTTGACATAAAAAATCCACCCACGCTTTAGAAATGTTTCTGTTATGTTGACCTTTCTGGATCAGAGAAATAAGATTGGTATATCAACAACAGTGAGAAATCAATAAACTCAACTAAAAAAAATAATGAAAGATCCTCAGAAGCTGTTATATAAACATCAACTAGCTCACACTTTATCATAACAAATGCGATGTAAAAAAGAAATACCAGGAAATACATTAACCAATTCGCGCACACTGAAGGTGTCGGATACTCATTCATTATTCAATAAACAAATATTTATCAACTTCAGGGCAAGAATGACATTTTAAGAACACTTAACATCATAAACAGTCTTTTAAAAGGGATTTTTCTTCCATACCTCTTTTTGCAATGTTTACATTTCCTCAAGTCAGAAAATAACAAATAATTGATGTTTTCCTGATGCAGAAAAATATATTTTTTTTTGGAAATGAAAACGACAAAAAAGCAGTTTAAACGCGAGTTTTCTGGAGCTGTGTCGGTGAGAGAGAGAGAGAGAAACCGTCAAATATATCATATGTACCAACCCCGCCGGGTGAGTTCCACAATGGAAGACATATATGTGAATGGTTCTGCTCCTTCCATTGATCGAAATCAAAATTTATGCATGCCAAACGAAAAATGGGTTTTGAATGGCATCAGCACTTTAAATGCCTTTTTACTTGCTGTTCTGAAGGTTGTATAATGTAAGAATGAAGAAAGGAGCAAAGTAATGGTGAAATAAAAATTGATGTAATGTGTTTCTAACCCCCCAAGAGTAGGCATTTTTTGTGTGTATTCTTTTTAGACTGCCTGTACAGATTATGCAAGATATAAAGTGAAATCTCAAAAATTGAAAATTGATGGTATGTAGAAAATGCATCGTCTATTATTTTCGCTAAATATTCATAAAGGATAGAACTAAGACATTTTATTCCAAAAATAATTTTACGTAAGTAAACTCTCAAGTCAAGTCAATTTGCTCCGATAGAGACTAAGATAATAGAAGGTAAATATTATTGGTATTCTTGGTTTGAGTAATTTTCCTTTGTATGAAAATTCTATGATATACTTTCTTTTAGCGATAAATATTTATAATTATTTTAAAAAGAAATAAGAATTGCGAAAAACTTCCCCTTGTTATATAGAGAAAATTAAATTCAAATTTTTAAGTTTTTACTTTTTATTACAGTACATATCCAAAAAGTTACGAAATTACCCCCGCTTGAATCGAAACTAAAGTATACTTGTTAGTTTTTCTATCAATATTCTAAGCACTCTGAAACATATTTAATATATAATATTTTTACGAAGAGGTTCAGCTCTTGCTAATTAAAATGGTGTAAGCATCAAGTATTATTTAGTGATCTCATTATGTATTACGGAAACACGACCCATATGTTGTCTTCCTTGAAGTAGCACACTGCTTGTGGAAAATTGAGTTTTACAGGGAAAGTTCGCTTCCCTGCATGAACTTTGAAAAAACTTTTCACGTCCATATATTAAGGATAATGCCAACTCCGGCAAATAAAGGCTCAGAAGCAAAACAAACTTGGCTTATTCCTAAAACCCATGAATTAAACAAAAAATAAGGAGCAAAAGAAGATGGTGAATATATGATACCATTAAAAAAAATTCCGATTTTTGCTCCTTGCAGCTATTATAAGAAATACCCGTTTCACATTGTTGGTATGAAGGTTAATTCATTGGTATGTCTCCCATGAGACGAAATAGTCCCTACAACCACTAGGTATGCTGAATATCAAGTTATGAAGCTGATCTAGGGGAAGATTATTCCACTCAGGAATCATTGCTCTCCGAAGTTCCGTTATACATGAAGGGAGTGGTTGACGGGCTGCAGTTCAACGGTTAAGCATGCCCCTTACATCCTCTGTTGGGCTCAAGCCAGGTAAGAATGCTAGTCATTCAATACATGTGATTTTTTTTGGATTGAAGACATTCGTTTATGATGTTTGCTTGGTAAGTTATGGTGTTGTCATCCATAAACACAAATTCTACGTTCATGGCACACCTATACATATATACATGTTGTTCAGAAGGATGTCCCAATAAACTTGACCTGTCATGGTTCCGATTTGTGCATGCATATCTGTGCTGGAGCCCAGTATAATTCTCCCAAATGAGCAATCCTACACTACCATAACGGTGCAGTCCAATGATGTTGTTTTGGTGGTAACGAGTGCCTGACTTTCTCTATATGAGCGTCTGACGCGAATCAGACTACAAACTAGACCCGGACTCGTCGGAAATCATTACACAAGCCCTTTGTGACGATGTCCACACATTGCATGTTTCCTATTCTAGGCTAACCGCTATCGACAGTGAGTTGCCGTGAGTAGAACACATTTGATAGGCTTGTGAGCAGGTAGACCAATGTCCCAAACGTCTGTACATGGCTTACCTTGAAGCCATCGTACCCATAAAAGAAGATAGCGGAAGAGGCTGGTAGGATGCTGTGCTCTACCTGCTTCTTTTAGAAGTTACTGACAAACAGCGGTATTCATTTGCGTTGCAATTCAAATACGACCTGTACTGTAACGCATACTGAGATTTCCGTCATCGTGGAATCGTTGCCAAAATCTAGAGATGGCTCTTTGGGAAATTCCAAGCTCCTGGGATATATATATCTGAGTACGTTCCCATTCCAGAAGCCGACAATTGCACTACATAAAATTATCATACACATACGTCTTCTCTATAACTATTCTATGACTATTCGTCTTCTATTCTTCATATCTATTCAGTTTTGGCCCTCAGGAACTTACAGAACGCTTGTGGACAATTTTATTTATTTGTCCCCTCATTCCTTATTTACTCCTATCTTACACTTTCGTCATTGTGACATACTATCAGCGTCATTTGATGGCTTAAAGTAATTTGCATATTACTCTGGAAAATGTGCGTCATAATTCACATGTGAAAGTTTTATACTCTATAGTTCGATTTCCCAGTGATTCTGAATTATCTTTAATTTAGGGACATGGTTGTAATGTATAGCAATCCAGAAGATGTGATCAAGGTTACCAGATTGGAGGCTTTATAGCCCTTGGTAACAAATTTGGAGAAAAATGACAGTGCAAGGAACCCTCGAAAACTTTCTTGGATCGACCCATTTTGAAATTTTCATATAGCTTTTGTAGGGACTTTTGAGACAGCAGTTGAATCAGTTGAGATTAGAATACGCTGTGTGTTGTTTGCGATAAGTTAGAGAGACATTATCTGCCTGAGTTCCTGCTAGAAGAAGAAATTAAATGGAATGAGTTCCGGGGAGCATGGAGGCCAAGAAATAGGTCCGCAATGTCCAATTCACTTTCTGGGATATGTAGCACGGAGGGGAACCTCCGGGAGGGTCTCGTTTGGTTCATTGTCCTCCCTATTGCTGTTAATATCACGATTTTTACCGATTAAACGTCATTGGCGA
>BMAO01020317.1:0-26752 GCA_019973975.1 Trichonephila clavata
TAGCAAATTTAAAGCAACTGCTGCAACATATACGATGAAAAAACAATAATTTTACATAATGTAATAAACTACTGATCTTGACTCGAACATAATAATATTCAATAAGCAAGACACCTTACAAAAGGTATTTTTTATGCTAAAGATACTGAAAGATATTTCTTCCTTTTTCACACTTACCGTTCCATCCACAGATTCCATTGGTTTTTCATGGAACTGAATGCAGCTCTAGCTAGGATATCAGCCATAATAATTAACATTAAAATAATAATTTGTGCCTAAAGAAACAACATTGAAGAATTCGATTTAAAGCACACTTAATGTGATTAAGATATTAATTCTTTAACAGCATGTTTGCAAAAGAAATTCTGATCATCATAATCATTTAAATTCAAAACTTTAGTTGTATCATGCACAAAAATGATATTTTCAGTCTAAATATAATTACAGAAAGCATTTTTTAATTAAGCTTTATAAACATTTCTCACTACATATATTTTGTATAACTTTTTATTTTTACATGGAATAAGTTTTTAAATCATTTACTTTGCCAGCCATGGAAGTTTCAATCAAAATTCGATACAATCATTTAACTATTTATTAACATTTGAGAGATCAATCACCACTTTGCTCTAATTTGAAACATCATAATTTATAGAAATCGTTCTTATTTACAATGAAATAATATATTTCTTCCTGCAGAGCAATGCTAAACATATTGCACATAAAGATATTAAGCAGTTAATAGGTATCTTACATTTTTACTCATCCTATTCCAGCACTTGGGATGCCATGGAAAACTTTTACGGAACCTTTTATTCCATGTTAATGATTCCAATACCTAATAAAAGATGGTATAACATTGTTTTGAAAACATATTGTAAAAAAAAATATCTAAATATTCATGAAGCATTTTTTTTAAAAAAAAATTTAGATGCAATAATTTATTTAGAAATGAATCTTAATAGTAAGTTTTACAATACATTCCACATTGAGTAATTGATTTAAACAAGCTTTAAAAAGCATAAAGATACAAAAGATAGTCAATATAAATTCATAAAATTTACACACTTGACGGAGATTTTTAAATCGACAAGCGATTCGAATAATTTCATCGCAAAAAAATCCACTAAATTTCTACCCATTTGTGTATTTCTGAAAATTTTCCTATTCAAATCATAACCAAAACTTTAAGCTGGCAAAAAGTTGAGGTGTACTGCACTTCTTTCTTAAGTAATTCTAAGTCCAGTTGTATTAAAATAAAATTAACTTAATTGATAAAACTACAGAATTAATGCATTGAATAGAGTTTCATTTAAATTCAAATCCCCCCCCTTTTCTTGCGAAATGCTATCTAAACTAATTTTTATCGAGTCTCTTAAATTAATTTTTAATTGAGCTCAGTTTTCTGAACATCAAATTGTTCTAAAGGCCTAGAGTCACGCTGGACCACAATTACAGCACTTCCCTACCCTCATAAAACTGCGGAACAACTGATATTTTTTGGGAACCTGTCTTTCACATTTTTTGCAAAAAAAAAGTTGAGCGTCAAGTGTTTTTTCAAATTTTTTTATTTCTATTTATCAATTTTTTAAAAGTTTTATGCAGGATGTCTATTTTATTACATTTATATTCTTTTTTGGTAAGAGGGGCAATTTTTTGGCTTGGGAAAGGTAGGTAATTAAGTTAAAATTAAAATCTTTCTCTCTATCTTACCAATTTTTGTTTAAAAATACAGTCAACTCTCGATAATTCAAACCTTCGATAACACGAACCTCTCGATAATTCGAAGTATATGCTGAGTCCCTAGAAATACTCTTGATATTTCGAACTAAAACAATACGTTTAGGTACACTCAATATTTCGAAGTAAAATCTGTGACTAGCCAGACTAAAACACGCGATAATTCGAAGTTATCTTATAAAACTCGACAATTCGATCACGCAATATCATGAACAGTCCTGTAGTAAAAAGGTTTTTTTTTTTCAATGGGGTTGCGCATTGGTAATTAAGGGAAAAGGATGAGAGTAAATTTTTTCGATATGCGTGCGCACCCCGTCACGGATGTAACGACACTGTCACGACTAAAATATCATGCTCTCATGTAAATCCTATGGGGCCTGGAAAAAATTTCACTACCCCCCCCCCCTCCAAGAAATTGAGCTTGGGACTTGACATTTGGTGGTCCGCCATATTTTCGTATTAGCCTTACGTGGAATTGGCTCTTTCCGGTGCTCCTCCCCCCTCCGGGACTTCCCCAGTAATAACTCGAATCTTATGCTTACCTTCCGCACCGGCTGGATTCGATTGTTCACCCTATGAGCATCCTAAACATATTTTTTCAGGACAATAGTCCCATTTCTTCACCCATATTTATAACATTTTTTAGTTTTAAAATATTTTAAATCCCGCATATCTTTGAGGAATTTTGAGCTTCGTTAATGAATCTCTGACCATAGGCACTCCTTGTTGAGCTCTTTCATCTGTTATAATTCGTGTGTAGATAGTGGGCCTAGGGGGTTATCACTAAAATTAGAATCCTCTTTTTTTTTTCTATGGGGTTCGATCTTTTGATGAGGTCACAATATTATAGAGATAAAAGGATGAAACTTTGGGATAACCTATTACTCTGTGTATCGTTGGGATGTACGAGACCATTTATGTAACAGTTGCTTCCACCCCCCAGGGGGAGTTAGTTTCGTTTTCCTTTCCAAAGCTAGCGCTGCCCCATTTGCAACAACAGACTCCGGACCGGTTCGAATGGATTCCTCTTGTGCTTCCCCACAAACAGGCCGAGTTTCGTGTTGGTGGGTTCCCTGCTTCTATTTTATTTAATTGTTTTAAATTTTTTAATTATTTTAAAATGACCATAACCCGGGGGCTGTTCAGGCGGATACCTTAATTTTCTCGGGAACGATTCTTCCCACCAAGACATTCAATATGACGTCTTAGGTGTCACATTCGGTTCACCTCATCTTCAGATACAGTCAACCGAACCTCCCCCTGTTATTGGTCCTATTGTACTTGTGCGGGGGTATTTAAATTTATTTAAATCGTGATTATCTCGGATTTGGCTGGTCCGATTGACTTAAGGTGGGTATCGTTCAACTCTGCTCGTGACCACCTTTCGTCCTTGACTCAGCTAGCCCTGCTCAAGATTTTTAGAAAGATTTTTATTTTAAAACAAATACAATACTTTTTTACAATCTATAAAGTACCTATAACAAGTGGATTAAATTTAAATATTGTTTTATGATACATTTTTCCAATAATAGGATGGGCTGCACAAAATGTCATTAATTGATACCAAAGAAGTATAACTTCTTAGGTGCGTACATAAGTATACACACACTTTTTTTTCAACAAACAAAATGTGAGTAAAATTATACACTTTATTTGATATTTTATAAACATTTTTGCTTTATTTCAAATACTGCACACTTTCATACACATATGTTGTCATTTGCGCAAATTTGGAGCTGTAATGATGAAACTGAAGGATTGTTTTAAATTAATTACTTAATTTAAAACAAACCTTTAAATTGTTTTTGTGTCAATGAAGAGCTTGAAAAAAATGCAAATAGAATATAAATAATCCTCACAAATTAAAAAATCTAAATAAACCCGCGTCAACAAGCAAGTGTTTGCCTAGCAATCGTGGGTCAGTTAAAAAGCTTAAGTGAGTCAGTGTCTGACCCACGGTTCATAGGTTCGCCATCACTGCTTTAGCCCCTCGTAACCCAATTGGGGGTCAATTTTTGTAAAAAAAACCCTTTTTTGTAGAGGTTCTCTACTCCAGGAAAGGAACAAACCTGCCAAATTTCAAATGTGTGGGACCTAATAGCTTTGAAACATAAATATTTATTTACATCTACATCCTTCGCAACATCCGCTTGGGTGTCGATTTTCTCAAAACCCTTTCTTAGCGAATCTCTACTTTATGAAAGGAACATGCCTGCGGAATGTCAAGTCGGTTGGTCTAATAGTTCGGGAGATGTCACGATGAGTGAGTCGTCTTTCCCCTTTCTATGATTAGATTAATAAATATGGATACAAATAGTTTTGGAATTAAAATCCAATTTTTTCTGCATCTCATCGTCCAAGACTGACATTATTTAAATTCTACTCTTTCTAAAATCTCGAAAAACATATTCGTCATTTCCAATACATGACGATGCTCATTTATGCTACACATATAAAATGGAGTATATCTATAGTATGGTTTATATATTTATTAGTAGTATTAAAAATTATTATTTGTAAATATATATTAATAACATTTTGTATATGTATATAAAACTTGAATTAAAGTATTTATATTCTTCTAAAGCTAGTATGTATATTTTTAGTATTCAAGTCTTATGAAATCAATTCATGTCACGCCCTTGTCATGTGACAAATACAATCACGTGCTTCCATCCAATCAGGTCAAAACTCATGTCACGTCATAGTCACATGATGAATGCAATCATGTGTTTCCAACCAATCAGTGCATATGTTTCGCTGCTGCCAGCTTTTGCTTTTTGCAGGAACTTCCTATTAAAAAGTGCTTAGTTGTCAACAATAGTAGCGCACATAGTTATCTTTCTATATAAAAATGGATGTTTGTATAAATGAAATTGCTTCACTCCAACACCGATCACTAGGAAAATTGGCATGTATTTTTTCTGTAGGTTTTGCGCCATACTCTTTGTATCAGCTCCCCACCAGGTGATGCTACAACATATCAACTTCTGCAATCGCCAAGTCGCCAACACGATCCACAAAACTGATGCCAATCTGGCTCTATCAACAACATTTTGTTATGTTTCCACTGAACCGTCATTATAATGTAAGAAACGGCGTGCTTGCGAATATTACAACTTTAACATAACATAAATACAACAGAAAGTAATATTAACGTATTACACATCCAGATGTAAATTATTGACAATATTTTAAGCGTTCACTACACAAAATTTGTAATAATGTGTTACTTTTGCTGAGCACAGATCAGCCTAGGGAGGTGTTTTTGAGAATCGGATCCACAAGAGAGTTACGGGGCTTTATAAATAAAAGTAAAAAAAATCCTTTTTATCAGCTATTATATCTTCTGACTTTAAAGTGAACAAATACATTTTGTTTTGTTTTGTTTAATTTACAATTCATGTAAAATTAAATCATTAAAAACTTCCTTATCCTTTAATCTGTATCGTTTAATTTTTCAATTTACCCGTGTGAAGAACGGGTGTACCAGGTAGTACAAAATGTATTTGATTCAAAATATCTCGTAAGAATTTAAAAAAAAAAAAAATTGAAAAAGATATTGAAGAATCTCAATACTTGAACTTCTTTATTTAATCATTAAGTTTGAAATCTTTCAAAAAGTCTGATGTCAGTTTTGAATTCAATGCAAATCATGTGGCAATTGTGAATTAGGCCAAATGGCTTAAAACAGTTCGTTATGTGTAACCCCTTCGCAGCCAAAGAAAATTACATGATTCGCGCCACCGTTTTTCACACACGCACGAGTAGTTTTTCGGTGTATTGCGGGTAGAGAAAAGGCATAAATAAGTAAATCCTCCGCAAACATTATCAAGGTTATTGTATTGCATTCAAAGCCTTCGGAATAATTTAAATGAGAACAGCCCAATGCAAAGGATCGTACTTTGGAAAGGCATACCGCGGACTTGTAGCTTACATGTCATTTCGAGCCTAGTGCCGCTGAAGACGTGCTGGGTAGAGCGGGCGGAAGCACGTTTAATCAGTCGAGGCTCAATGTCTTCCCGGTGTGGTGGTTAAGAGAAAGAGGTGCTAGCTGAGGTGTGGTCCTCGTCACTTGACTCAAAATGACAAGTGTCATAGTGCTACTTTAATAGAACTCTCCCTGTCGGAAAGGCATAGTATATACCCGCGGCGTTTAAGTGGTTTAAAGAGCATTTGTTGAACCAACTAATTTTTTAACAAGAAAAATAACTCCTGAAAATGTTTTGGATAATGCATGAAAAAGTTAATTTTTTTATGTATATTGTGTTAATCTACGTAAGACTAACTCTGGCGAGGCTTTGTTTCGATCCAGGTCTCATCTTTTTCGATACTGCAGGCAAGATGATTTCTTTTTATTTTATTTTCCACGTTATATATACTAGTTGAGCCTCACAACGGTAATATGTACAAAATAAAATGAAATATACTGTTAATAAACGTCATAATATCGGTATCACTGCTGTAGATAAAATCGAAATCTTAAGAATTGCGATTAGGATTTCGGCAAAAATAAATTTCTGGTACGGTATCGCATCGTCAGAGCTCTGGTGCGTCCCTCTGGGAAGGAAATTGTGGGTCAAAATCCCTTGCAGCGATTGGTATACAACCTATAGGGTGCCGCACTAAAAAGAGATTCCAGCTCCCGCAGAATGTACAAAGTCTGCATTATTAAAATATCAATCCGTAACCCTATTGAAAAAAAAAACCATTTTGGATATTTAAATCAAGGTTAAAAATAAAGTAACAAATGAACAAGTCTAAGTTATACTCAGGATACAAATCGCAAAGCAAGGTTTAAATGTTTGTTCAACAAGGAGTTTGTGTAAAAATGCTCTAAATTGTAAATGCTAATGTAAAATGCTCTATGAAATTAACTGGAGACAAAAGCTTGATTTCTATAAAAATAAGCTAAATAAAAATTACATGACGAACATCTTTACAGATTGGGACAAGTAGTCAACACAAATTACACAGTTCAATGTGCGCATTTAACAACGTAAACAACTATCATAACCAAAATGCGTGTAGCATTTATTCTTAGCCCAACAGATCATACAAAATACAATTAAATCACAACTACTTGAATCAATATATATAAACAAAAAAATATAGCAACTTTTTCTTTAAAATAACGCATTCCTTATAATATGTTTTGAAATTTTATTTTCCCTGATACAAAATCACAATTAATTTAACTAATGGAACCCTAGATTCCCTTACACTTTTAAAATTCCGTCTTCTTTAGAACATTAAGTTGTTGTCGTGTCCTTCCCGCAGGGAAGGAATGAAAGTTGTCATTGCCTGTGAGACACACAGGTTGGACTTCTTAACGATAGATGGCGACACCACCTATCTCCACCTCCACAATTTTGGCATGGAACTGAAGGGGAGGGAAATATTCTCCAGCCTCCTGCACTCATGGTTTCTGCTGCGACCTCCCACAAGACTATTGGACTCATTGAGTTAACGAGCACGTACTCCGTCTATACTCGGTGGTATTTAGTGGCATCGGGCATCGAACCTAGGCCCTCCGGTCTGAAGTCCGATGCTCTAATCACTAGGCTACCCACGGCCGAGAACATTAAGTAAAATTGTATTGTTTTGATTCTATTGAAAGCGCTTATTGGGTGTAAGTATCGGTTGAATTGTTGAATCGGCCACTTATATCGCCAAGTGTTTTCTCGCTAAATCGATAAGTGCGCCAAATCTGGTAAACCTTTTGATTTTTGTATTAGTGAGGGAGAAGTCGGTTCGTGTTGTGGTAGGGTTGCTACACCAAAACACGACACGAAAAAACGCGCCAAATTAGCAATTTTTCAAAATTTAGCGGACCAGTGGCCGATTCGACAATTTTACCTAAGTATCAATAAACAAAACCAATGTATAACCATAGTTTGAGCTTTCTTTCTAAAGTATCACCTTCTTTCACTTATTTCATGATTTTACAAATTGCTCAAAAAACCGTTAGTCAGATGTAAATCATAAATTTCACCAACCATCAGTTTTTATTTCTAAAATACCGCCTTCTTTATAACTTATTTTATTGCCCAAATACTTATTGCAGAGCTTATTGGATAAAATCTACATTTCATTTAACCAATGGTACCCTAAATTCCCTTACATTTTTAAAGTACCATCTTCCTTAGAACACTCCTTAAATTTTATTGATCAGATTCAAATGTAACCTCTGATTGGATGAAAGTCTCAGTAACTTTAACCAATCTAGAATATAGTTAATCCTTTCTTTTTAAAGTACCACCTTCTTTCAATAATGTAATGGTTTTATTGCTGTAATTGCTCAACAAAACGTTGGTAGGAGGCAGGTCACAATTATTTTATTCAATACCATCTGTTGACTTTTATTTGTAAAGAACCGCCTTCTTTAGTTAAATTTAATTGCTGGGTTTCTAACGAAAGAGCTGATTGGACCGAAGTTTTGATAAATTGAACCAATGTAATCATTGTTCGGCCTTTATTTTTAAAGTACCGCCTTCTCTTAGACGTTATCAAATTTCTATTGTCTCAGATTCAAATCCAAATTTTTATTGGATGTAAGGCACAATTATAAAAACCAATATTATCCCAGATTGTTTTTTTATATTTTTTAATGCACCGCCTTCCTATACAGTTTTAAATTTTATTCGTCTATTCTATTGAAAGCGCTGAACAATCATCTTGCTTGTTTTTTCGATATTGAGAAGGCTTATAACTATACCTGGGAATTAAGTATTTTTCGAGATATTTACAATCATGATTTAAGAGAGAATTTGCGAATTTTTACTTAGATTTTTCGAACATAGCCATTTTAAAGGTTGGATTTTTGTTCATTGATTGTACATTAACGTCGCTCTCTGAAGGAACACGAGGGCTATTGAGGATAGACCTTGTAAGTCTGAGTCAGGTGATGAGGATGACACTTATCTATCCAAACTTCCACACCACGCCACATAACATATTTGAGGAATCTCGACAGAGCATCAGCCACTCTGCGCATAAAGGCTGGGTTGACCGTATATCATGTTTTTCTTTTAGAAATTGCATCTCGGGACTATTTTAAATATTAATATCTCATTCCACCACCTATGAAATGTTTTATATATTCGTATACCGATGAATTGCAAATTTCATGCACGGGAAAATAATGAATGTTATTGAAAAACAACTTCAATTACAGTTTAATAAAATTACAGCACGGACTTATGAAATTGGTTTCAATTTTTTAATTGAGAAAATATCCATGCGTGCCTTTTTGCACTTAAAGGAAACTTTATATTAATTCTGAAACTTATCGCAATGAAGTTTTGATCCATCTAGTTCATGAAATTAAATTTTAGATTAAATTTACGTTTCAATCCCATATTTCACAAGTGCGTAAACAATGTAAAATTCCCCGATGCATAGTTTAAAAGTGTTGTATATGCCATAGTGTACCACATATATGTACCACATATATATTCTAGGTTTCTGTTATATGGCTAATCCACGAAATTTGCACTGTTTTGATACCATACATAATACCGTTATCTTTACTGAAGAACCTTCCAAACCTCTGCTATCGATATGTTATATATGAAAACTATTTTGAACTTAAAGGCGACAGCTATGTCGTTTAAATAAACCTCTGAAAGTTGTCCTCTTTGGTTTACTTTTAGGCTTAACGCTTAGGCCTTAACTTTTAGGTTTGAGAATTGTTTTAAAAAGTCTTAAAAAATCAGACAATGCTGATAATATTTACAAGTGAATTTTTAATTTTTTGTTTAACAATTTAAAAATTTTATTCATATTTATAGGTATAATTCTAAGTCTAAGAATATATATCGGTGTTTTATTTTAATACAACAATCAGTTAATGATTTCCAGCTTCATCTCGCATGTTATGTTTTTATTGCTGCGATTTTTTACCATTTTTTTTTTAAATTCAGAGTTGAATTATGTCCGAAGTTGAAACAATGAAAATAGTCATTTCTTCAGATTCTCTGAGTGTCTTTCAAGTTTTAGTTTAACAAAATTCTTTCTTTCATCCACTAATTTTGTTGAAACCTTAATCATGAATTTATGGTTTAAAACATTAAATTCTTATTTTGTTTAATATATTCCAACGAAGGAATTAACAGGGCTACGAAATAGTCGACAAAAAATCTTTGCTTCCCGTCTTCTCCAGTACGATTCCATACCTGCTATATCTCGCAATATATTAAATTAGATGTTCAAAACAATACCATTAGCAAGACTATTGGAATCTTGAAATAAACAATAAAATACATCACATAAAAACTACTGTTTCTTATTTGAAGTCACTATCATGCAAAATATATGTTATTTTAGCACACGTTTTTGCAAATTGGCCGTTCAAAACTCGCATATAGAGATCTTTTACGGGAAACGGGAAAAGATCGCTCTATGTGAAATCATTGAATTTATTCTGTGACTGTTAAACGTACCGTGACTAAAAGATTTTTTTTAACTGCTCACACACTGTCAACATTTTAATTCACATACTTTTGACATGTGCTTTAACTGTAATTTTTTTGGCATGGTTTTGAAGAAAATTTCAAACCACAAATACATTAGCGTGCTTAACTTAAGCAACAAACACATTTTTCAACATGCAATTATGGAATTGTTGCAAAGGGCTTCTTGCGAGAAATATTGTGAAAGGACGGTCAGAGTAAAATAGGGATGCATATGTAACTACTAGCACATTCCAAAGTAAAATTACATGTACATAACGGCTACAAAAAGCCTTCAGAAATTATCTTCAAGGTTGAATAAAGGTAGTTTGATGAGCGTTGCAAAGAGTTTGGATTTGAAAAAAGTGTAGTGTTCAAGAACTTCGAAAACCTCCTAAATGACAGGTATAGATTGTAAGAAATGTTGGGAGGTGGTCGGCCGACGAAAACCATGGCATATGATGCTTGCTCTCCAGACGGAACGAGATGAGAAATAGACATGGGGATGTTCAACTCAACAATTGCATACGGCTACCACAAAATAAAGGTGTAACGGTTTACTTCATTCAGACGTCTGCATAAAGGTGACCTAATTGTCCGTTGTGCTGAACACTGTATACCATTAAGATTAGCCCATCGGCTGAACCTTTTACAGCGGCGTGAAGAACATATGAAGACTGTACATTTTATCAATTAAGTCACGTTATGTTTATTGAGGAGAGTCATTTTAGTTTGAGCTGCGATTCTTAACAAACTCGCCAGTGGGAATATATATGGCAAGAAATCTTCCAATACATACACACAGGTTATAGATAAAATTATAAATCAGAGCCCTACCGAATAACAACTTGCAACAAGGCTGAGGAGGACTGACGCTTCATTAATTTTTTTTAACTCTCTTGTAGCTGTGAATTTTTTAAATACAATATTGCATTCTTAATATGTTTCATTTACAGTGCATGCACATCACGTTGACCAACTTTTGCCTCATTCATGTACCTTCTTGGGGCATCGGATTCTATGCTAGAGTGAAATTTATTGATTTCACAAACTTCTAATCACTAATTTGAGAGTTTTTTTCTTTTCAATACACCGATAAATCAACTTTCTTAAAATTTCCTTTAATATAGGCTAAAAGTAAATAGTTTTAATTCGGAGTAATAAATAAAAGATATCTTTGACTAGAATGTGTATTTTTTAAATTTAGTTGGGCACTCAAAATAGAAATTTCTTCTTCTGTTAAAAAAGAACAAAAAAAAAAAAATTTTTTTTTAGTTTTTATATTAACTTTCTTAATTGGCATTAAGAATTGAATCATTTAAAAATAAATAATCTTTGTTATTTGTGCTCCTATTTTTGTGATCTTATTTATTTACCTTCGTTGTTTCAATTATTTATCCTTTTCAGTTCAAAATATTTTCTCATCTAAGCTAGTGTGAGTGAGCAAAATCAATCTTCATTAAATCCTTTCAAAATGATAAAATTTACTTAATCTCTGCAGAGGATGTTCTGAATGCAAACCACGATGTCCTTAATGAATATTTTCACCACTTTCGAGAGAGAATTTCAAACCCAGAACGGTAATTGATTTTAATGAGAAAGAGAACCCTCTGATTATCTTTACCGTATTGGGAATTAGAAGACTCAAAATTAACTCTAGCTATTAATATGAATACAAAAGGGAATCAAGTATTGTCTTCGAAACTTTGTGTATTCTAGCCCAAATTCACTGATTAAGAGCCTACATCCATGGGGTAGTTAAAATTAAATTTCTTGCATATATATTGCCTCTGTCTTTCTAATTAACTATGACTACACAAAAGGAATATGTATATATGTTCTTGATGAGCGAAAAACAAAACATAACGATTTTTCTTAGATTGCTATATTTCAATGTTATATAACACGTTTTCACCCTTTTTACCATACAAATAAATATTTTTTTTCATATTTAAACTTTACTTTTAAACTAAACTTTACTTTACTTTTACTTTTCTCCTTTATTCAGAAAGAGCAACCAATTATCATTTTTAAGGAATCGATCTCTCTACTTATGTTATCGATTCCTATTAATCAATTACTGTTAATCGATCTGTATTATTTAGGGAAGTAAATCGGCACGCTACAAGACTGAGAATTAGTTACCGATTTGTTAAGATGGCTTTTCAATTTACATTTGACTTGCATTATTTTGCGCGTGGAACTCTTGACCGATTCGCACATTTGATGAATATAAGAACAATACATATTCTACAGATACTATGTATCTTTTTCTGTAAATATGTTGCAATAAAATTTTATCCTGATGTGTTACAAGAAAAAATCGAAAACCTTTGTTGACTGACAGTACAGAAGTAGCACACATGTTCTCGAAACTCTGATGTGCTATACAATAAGATAAATTATTTATGGATACCTTTATAAAAATGACTGTAATATGAAAAGTAGCTTAGGAAAAATTCAAACATTCGAACCAATTCTTACAAAAATAATTGTAACATTGAGAAAAAGGTAAATATTTACTGAAAAAAAATGGTAATTGCAAAATACACGATTTCTTTTAAAAATGCATCATTTTTTAAAAAATTCTCAATGGTTCCTAGTAAGCAAATACTATAAGTCCCCAACAAACAATAAATATAAGTTTTGTTACATAAGACTCATATCAGAAAATAATAATCACATATTTACATTTACTGGATTTGAATAGGTAAAAATAATATATAGAGTAAAATATACAAGCATACGTATATAAAGTCAGACCTCTATTTAACGAAGTCACTAAATCCCGAAAAAAGTTCGTTGAGTGGAAAATTCTCTAAATAGAAATTCACTTCTTAGTATTCTTCTACTCTTGGTTCCAAAAAAAAGTTCGCAAAATAAAAATTCGTGAAATGGAGGTCCGACTGTATTTAACATTTTTATTCTCCTTACTGTTTTCTGTATATTTTCTCGTTGTCTATATTGTAGCGTTTCTGGGAAACGCAGTAAAAAATTGTCGAGGACCTGATAGCCAACCGAATGACTACGAGCGAGATCGCATAGTCGAGGTGTGTGAAGATGATTAGTCATATTGGCTTATATGACCTTGCCAGCACTATACAGATTTTACTGTGTAAATATGCTAATAGGAAAGATTGCTGGGAATTCGGCGGAATGAAAGTTCAGGAAGCCAAAGATAGAGTAATAGTAGACAAAAAATCTGAAGATTGTGAGGCAGGACAAAATTTGCAAATGACATCATTAACCTCTATCGATCACCCTACAGCTTCTTCTGTACTGCCGGTGGTTGCTTCATCTCAAGGTACTTAGCTATAAGAGGGTTAAGCTTGCAAATGCATTTTTGAGTAGTCTACAGTGATGTCGCAGAGCATCATGACTACCAGCATAGTAAAATCACATAGAGTTTAACAATAAATCTAGCTCGAGAAAGTGACCATTGGATTAAAGTGTGGATGGACCATAGACAGCTGTCATAGAGATTCTTTGTTTAACGGAGGTATACAAAATTTGTGCGATGGCGTAGTGTTACAATTTCTTAGGCCTGCAGGTCATCTTAAATCATTTTATGTTTACCAACTCAAATATATTTGTGGCTTCTTGAGATCTACTTGGCAAAAACTTTCAAGATCTATCGCCAATAGCTCTTGTGTTGCTTTAGAGACAAAGATAATAAACAATAAACCCATCCTTCAACCTGTGGTACAACGCTTTAATATAGCCACACCAAACTGGAGCCGTTTCCAACAAAACATTAGACAATTTGAAACACATTTCTGAGTTGACTCCGAGCAGCTGATACTTTTCCTTAGTCAGCAAGTTCATCAGACCTTTCGCCAATCAAACGCATATGGGAGATAAGTATGGAAAACATGTATAGAGCATATATACAATTCTAGTGCCTAACGAAATGTCAAATCTGAACCAATAGTTGACAAATGTCTGGCAAAATGTTTTGCAAGATTAGATTAGGAATTATAGCTTCCTTACACCACTCTTATTTTTGTTGAATCATTTAGAACAATTTTATTCTGCATTCTATTTCCTTTAAAAAGCTTAAGGTTAGCGCTCCAGTTATTTCTGCTCTTGTATCGTGGTTCATCTCCAAAAAACCATTTGCTTTCGGATGCCCATCTGTATCCAAAAAAAACATATTTATGAATATAAAGTCTGCCTCGTTTATCGTCGTTATTTTTATTCTGATCCTCTCTTTGCACGTTTCTCTTTACTGCTCTCCTGGTAGAGAAAAATATTTCTCTATTAATGTGATCTACTCCTCTTTAGGTAATTGTATACAGGTGTCCCTAAAAACATGGTTAATTCGTACCCTGCTGTATCGAAACCAAGACTTTTTTGATTTATTTATTTAAATTGTTATTATTTTATTTATTTATTATTTTTGTTATTATTTAATAAATTAAATATATATATGTATGTAGATAATATAAATCAGGGCACCATGTTGTATCAAATAGTGTTATATGAAACTTTAAAGTAATATAAATTAGGGCAATGTTTATCATGTATGGAAAATATGTCTGAAGGTGTAAAATTTTATGGTTGCTGAAATTTCGTTCGAATAAAACATGCAAATGAAGACGTAAGTTAAGGTTTTAAGCAAAAGCAAATTAAAAATGCCAAAATAAAAAAAATATATATATTCCAAAAATAATAATAATAATAAAATAAATAGAAATGGCTTATAATGATCATAAAATTAATTTTCATCACCCCACTCATCAGAAATTACAGATAAACTATTGTTTTCCCTCAAAGTTGCTTGAAACTCCTCCTCACTAGTTATTTTTCCTTTGTTATTAAATTTGTTTGAAATATTTGGAATTACTTGTGAGTTTCCATCCTGCAATTCTTTTAGAATTTCTCTTTAAAGAACTAAAGAACTTTTCATTTCTCTTTCAAATATTCCGCTATACGAACAACTACAAGATCTTTTTCGACAAAATGTTTTTCAAATTTTTCAGCACGAAAGCTTCCTGCAGATCAATTTAATTTATGTAAGAAACCAATGCAATATTACAAATGTTTTCAGAATCATTGGCAGAATTGGAAGGGGATATATTTAGTAGTTCAATCAATTCTTCCTCATTAAAAGTTTGTTCTTCTTCCAGTTGGGAATTCCCCTTATTGAACTAAAATGTTATTCCATTTTTTTAAAATTGTGTTATTTCAAAACCATGTAATACCAAATTCAAGTTTTGTGCCGTGTAATAACGAATCCGTGTTTTTCAAGTTATGTTGAAACGAGGTACACCTGTAGTATCCCCCCTTCCCGAAGTTGTTTTACGTAAATATGATAAGAAGTGTAACTTTAAGTTTGTAATCTCAATTCTGGTTTCAAATGTTGAAGACACATGAATTTAGTTGTACACATAAAATTTTATTTAGAGTAGCCGACAGGATTTAACTTGCAATGTGCCGAGTCTAGATTTAGGTTTCAAATGCCTTGAATTTATTTCGCAATTTTTTTTTTATTTCAGAATTTTTTCTCTTCAAATAGAGATTTTTTCTATAGTAGGATTCAGATGTTCCCGGACTGAGCCTGTAACAAGGAAAGAGTTTGCAGTAGAGCGATTACAGTAACAATTCTATATTATTGCATTCTCCCCTTTTCTAAAAAAAATGTTTGTTCCAAATCATGTGGTCGGTGGGTCGCCACAGTGTCGTATTTTGTAGGCGGATCTATTTAGTATTTGATGATCGAAAGAAATTGCGTTTGTCGTGCGGATAATGGATATTAATTTATGGGTGCGTTTGGAAAAAAAAGTGCTACGGAGACTTTCAAAATTCTTAAACAGGTGTAAGGCTGTGATACATTATTGCGAACGAAAACTTTTGAATGGCATTGGCATTTACGATGAGGTACGGAAAGGGTCGAAGACGACAAAAGCTCTGGACATCCGCAGACTTCCCACACCGCTGAAAACATCGAAAAGATTTCTGTGGCAATACATAAGAACAGGGTTCAAACAACAGCATAGTTAGTAGGAATATCCTCGGCCATGTATCAATGGATACTTTCGAAGGATCTTAACATGAATAGGGTGTGTCAACACATCGTTCCTCGCACGTTAAACGAAGACCAATCTGCAGTTGAAGTGAAAAGTGCCTAGCAAGCTGAATTAAAGGACATGGGTAAAAATTGACTCCAGAAAAGTTTCGAATGACCTTTAACAGCCATGGTAAAAGTATACTGTTACTAAAGGGTCTTATTTCCAAGGGAGATGTGTTTCAGCAGTTTAATTGATAATTTAGGGGCCGTGGATAGCCTAGTGGCCACAGCATCGGACTCCAGACTGGAGGGCCTGGGTTCGATGCCCGATGCCACCAAATACTCTCTGAGTACACACGGAGTACATACTCGTTAAATCAGTGGGTTCGAAAGTCTTGTGGGTGGTCGTAGTAGAACCCACGAGTGCAGGGGGCTGGAGAACATTTCTCCCCCTTCTAGTTCCATACCTACATTGTGGAGGTGGAGATAGGTGGTGTCGCCATCTATCGTTTAGTAGTCCAACCTGTCTCACAGGCTCTGGCAAATTTCATTCCTTCGGGAAGGACTCGATAACAACAACAATTGATAATTTTTAAGCTATAGACTAAATCGGGGAACTTTTGAATCCTACTACGTAATACTCGTATAACGTTGCGTGTCGTAAAATGATTTGTTTCAATAAAAGGTATTATTTGAAATAGTCTGTCTCGAGAGTGTTCAGTTTCCCAGAAAACTAAATCTCACAAAGACTTCCCCTGGTATGAAATACAGAGGAAAGTGTTACTTGATAAGAGGAAATATAAAAAAACAACTTCTAAATAATATGACGTTCTGTAATGAAATCACGCTAAAACATTTTTCAAATAGGGTACGCTAAAACTTTTTTCAGTCTAAAAAAAAACTGTTCTTATTCTGCAATATACACTGGTGTGCAAAAATTAAGGACGAAGTCGAAAAATTAGCATATCAGCTGAACGAAGAGGCAGAGCGGACAGAAAGACCAATCAGGAGATTAAGTGAGGTGATGTACGGTAGCACATGCGCAGATATGCAGGTAGACGTAATGGGGGAGTGTCTGAGTAGTAAAGCATGTTGTCGGTGTAAGATTAGTATTTCTGGCAAAGAGATTGCACACCGTATAGCAGTTAAAATCACACCGAGTTGCTGCCTCAGCGAGAAATGGCGAATAATCAATCTGTTAGACGACATCTGGATGTTTTTACCCGAGGTCGAATCATTGGGAAGTTGGAGGAAGGTCGCAGTGTGACAAGTGTGACTGCAGAGTTCGGAATTGCTCACAGCATCGTTTCACGACTTTGGAGACAATTTCAAACTACAGGAACAGCTATCCAGTAGTGGTCGTCCATGAGGAACCATACCCACATATGACCGGTATATTGCCTTACAGGCCAGAAGAAACAGGCGGCAGACAGTGGGAGAAATCGCTAGACACACGACACAGGCGAATGGACGACCGATATCGCGTTTTACCGTGGCCAGAAGACTGCACGGTGGTGGTCTGTTTGCACGACGCCCTGTACGGTGTGTACCTCTAACGACTGCCCATCGGAGAAGGCGTTCTCTGTGGTGCCGAGAATACCGGAGTTGGAGAGACAATGAATGGGGACGAGTACTCTTTACAGATGAGAGCAGATTCAGTCTGAGTAGCGATTCTCATCGCATACTCATCTGGAGAGAGCGGGGAAGCCGCAATCATCCCTCGAACATCATTGAAAGGGACAGGTATGGAGGTGGCGGTGTTCTCGTTTGGGGAGGCATCATGCTTGGTAATCGTACAGACCTTCACATCTTCGACGCAGGTTCAGTCAACGGGACCCGTTATTGTAACGAGATTCTTTTTCCATATGTGCGTCTTTTTAGAGGCGCTATGGGTCCGCAGTTCCTTTTCATGGACGACAATGCACCATGTCATCGCACAGTAGCTGCCGAACAGCTCTTAGAGAGTGAGGATATTGAACGTATGGATTGGCCGGCACGATCTCCGGATCTCAATCCCATCGAGCATGTATGGGATTTTCTAGGCAGACGCTTGGCAGCTCGTACCTTACCACCAGTAACGATTCCGGAGCTTCGATTGGCGCTGCAAGACGAATGGGCAGCAATGCCTCAACAACTCATTGACACCCTCATTCTCAGTATGGGCAGACGCTGTGAAACCTGCCTAGCAGTCAGGGGAGATCATATCCCCTACTAAAGACCGGATATTTCTTGCTGGACACCCATCACAGGGATGTTTCGGCCTTCAGTCGCATTGCGCTCCATGCTACTTTTTCAATAAAGCTTCTTTTTATCCCTCTGATTTCTCTTTTAGTAAGTGTTGCTTACATTACTCATGTCCTTACGTATTGGGGATCTTACGGTATTAAATGTGTTGATTTGGAATGCTTTTGTACAAAGTTATATTGAAAAAACCGTCTCGTCCTTAATTTTTGCACACCAGTGTAAACCAAAGATACTTATCTTTTATGAGATAAGTTATTCCATTCCCGTAATTGAAAGAGTTTAACGAGTTAAGTTTCAGAAATGTTTACATGAACACGTAATGGATCTTCCGGTTAATATTGAAAAGTATTTTCATTCTCATGTATTATAGATTTCATAGGCTTCGGATAGATTGAATGGAGCCCTCTGCTGTATCAAATTCTGTCATGATTATCTAGAGTAATGGTCAAATGAAACAGCCATTAAGTTAAAGAAGAGATATTTGATATGTAATAACAATAATGGGAAGGGATGAAGTTTGAAGTTTTGGACATAACTGGTTAAAATTAAATGATTCGATGTAAGTAGATATTTTGATTAAATTTTAATAAACATTTGGGGGTCAGTATTGTACGTTATGACGTTAAATGAAAATGATTCTCATTTCCACATAGAATAAAAAATAAGAAAACTAAATATATATTAGGTTTGATCGTGGTTGTAAATAGGAAGAATAAAATACTACTTATCGAAACCTACTTATGCAGCAAAGATGTTCCATGATATAAAAATTAGAAGAATTAAAAATAATTTCAAAATTTAATGTGGCCTTAAAGTGATTTAATTTTTGAAGAAAGGAAAATATTAATTTTAGCTAGATGGTTTTAGACTCAAAATAAAATTACTTTTCCTGCAATATATAAATCAGGTCCTCAAATACTCATGTGGAATGATACGGAAAAATTAGAAGTGAGGTAACAAATCCTATAACGCGCGCGCTTTTACTATCTGAACATGTTTGAAACAGCAAGAAACTTTTTGCCATTAATTCTCATGCAGTTCCAGGGATGATGATTATTTATTTTATAACATACTACTTCAGAAGTGAGTAAAATTAACAAATCGAGTACACGAGAGGAGCTAAGCCTTCAGCTAACTTCAAAGGACACTGACATGAAGTTGTAATTTTATACAACACAAAGGGCAGGTTTCGTGTTACCCCCTAATCACACTTCATCTCCTTTTATTCTGGCTTGAAATATCTTGTTCTCTTTCTGTTAGCGACAATGCCAACTATTTCAGCCTAGGATTAACGAATTACTTACTTTGTATCCCTTTGTCGTAGAGAAACCTGTAACATCGCGATGAAAATTTCAAATGACTGCAATTCTAGATCATAGCGTACGATTCTCAAGACTTAGAGCAAACACATTATTATTAGCTGCCAATTGACTCTTGTTATAGTAACCAAAATAAATTGTAATCGATCTCTTTTAAAAAATCTGCTTTCACCAATAATGAACTTAATAAACAAAAATATCTTACAGCAGTGAGGAATTTATTTTATAATTCATATCGAATCAGTAATACTCAAACAAAGCTACTTAAGCAACATTTTAGCAATCGGTTGATGTATTATAATAATTCGTGCATAAGAAGGAGTTGAAATATAGTTAAACTATTAAGAATTTTTACGGTAGTTGTGGAGCTGTCGCGTTTATTTTAATAACTGCTTCTATTTAATTTAGCGTTTTTCTTCGCATCTTCTTAAGGTAAGGGATTTTTAAGCTTAAACTTTTGCGTACGAGTTTGACACAATGCTTCTTTGTCAAACAAGTATGCAAGGCATCGTCTATTTAATAATCTCAAAACAATATGTAACAGAATGTGTTGCAATCCATAAAATTTGAATTCATTTTTCACTTGTCAAAATTTTATCACAAAATGGTGATTTTTAGAAGCCATTAAACATACACAAAGGCGCACGCTGGTCATCGTATTTCTTACGAACAAATCTCCCTTAAAACAGAATAGTAATACATTATAATACATATAGTACGATTATATACATGTATTATGCACATAATATAACTAATATTTATCTGCCTGCTTTCCTGGGTATTTAATGTTGCATGATTACATAATGTTTTTTAGTGGCTTAACCGAGAACAATGGGTCCTCCCTTCAAAGCCAGGTTTTGGGCACCATGCCGGATCTTACAAAGGATTACAAACCCATATGTACTTGGCGTCAGTCAGACTTTGGGCCCACTAGAACTCTGGCTCCCTCTACTATGCAAGAGTAGCAGGGGTGTACGTTACGCCACTGATGCTTTTAAGTTTTTAGTATTAAGCTTTCGATTGTATTCAAAAACATTCTTATACCTCTTGTCTCTTTTTTTAAAAACAATTGATTTTCTGAAATGGAAGTATCTTTTGAGAGCCGAAAACCCCTTTCCCCTGCACATGATTTCCTCAAAACACATTTTTAGAGCATCTGTACTCAACAAAAAAATGCGCAAATACATTTCAATTTCTTAGGTCTCATAAGTCTAAAACAGGAAACATTTTAATCTACATAGCACAAAAAAGGGGAACAATGCTGTATTTTCTGTTAAGAAAATACAATATTTCCAACCCCAGAATTCAGTGCTTTAAAAAAAACATTCAATTGAAACCTCACCCAAAATGCCCAAAGTGTAATGAATTTTGGCGTATTAATGAAAAGAAAACTGTTTCTTTTATATTATCATCAAATTAAGTTAATTTGTAAAGTTGTTTTTATGTGTAACAAAAATTAAATAATTTTTTAAAAATGTGTAAAAATAAACATTTTGCGTGTAAAATATTAGTGTACTCTGGTTATGTATAATTTTCAAGAGGGGGGGGGGGTTAAAACTGCGTTAAAAATGTCATTCGGTCTTTCGGAAATATGAGAATATCTTAGACCTTTGAGGACTGAGGGTACATTAAAGTACCAAATTAATTAATTAGCTCTAACGGATTAAATATCCCAAAGTTGAGTGTTTTATTTATGTATATCCCTTAATTTTCAATACTCAAAAAAAATTTTGCATGGAAAAAAATGAATCTTAATGTGGTAGATAGTGGCTTAACTATTTTGTTACTTTGGACTAATAGCATAAAATCCCACGAACCTGATCTACACGCTAATATATATATATATATATATATATATTTGCATTTTTGACTTCGAGTCAAGATATTTCGAAGTATCGAAAGTACTTCAGATGGTTGAAGTATCGAAATAATTTATTTAATCCGCCAAAATGAGTTTAGAAAATAAGATTGGAGACTTTTCTCCTTCAATAATTCCTCAAAACATTTGTACTAAAAAACTGTAGAGTACGTATTATTATGCAAATAAAGTAGCTGTTGTCCTGGTGATCGGTCGGCACTCTTTTGATGCTACAGAAAAGTTCTTTTTTCGGGGGGGGGGGAAGGGGAAGAGGAGCATTCCTTATAACTGTTTTACAAACATTTATCTTTTTGAATTGATTTGGAATCCTTACAACGTTCCAAAATGTTGCAATAAACAGCGGGAAATATTGACACAAGTTTACATTCAAACCCGGTTTTATTCATTCTTTTTGTTTTTGTCAATTCATTACTTTTGACACTTTTTTTAATCCGAGTTTTATTGTAAATCCTGATTTGTCGTTATTTTGTTAACGGACAATGCATTTTAAGTTATTTTTTCCCGCATTTCTTAGATGTCTTCTAAAGTCAATTTCAGAGTTCTTAAGCTTTAAAACGATTGAAGGCCACAAAACTTCTAAAACAGGTAAAATTTCTTCATGATTTATTTCAGAAAGCTGATAAATTGCTTTGTGAATGCTAAATAAAAATTTAGATTAACTGCCTGTAGGTGAATATTTTTTTTCACATTTGCCTATTATGACTAATGATCTCGACTATGGACTAATTATAGATATACGCTTTTGGGTTCATATACATATATACATAACTACTAGCTGACCTGGTCATGCGTTGCTGTGGCGTTGTTTTAATACATGAGTTCAATATTATCATAAGTTATTCAATGCAGTCAAATTAATCTTCGTTTATTATTTTGGAGGGTTGAAATAAAGTATAAAACAACACAAATTATTTTAATTTTGTATTTCATTCATCTCCTATTTGAGTGTAGTATAATGCATGAATTACTAACGAAGTCGTTAGGTAACAATATATAAAGATTTAATTTTATAAATGTGGTGAATAACGTTGATTCTTCGTAATTTTTTTAATTATTTTTATCATTTTAAAGTATAACAACAAATAATTTTATATAACTAATCACTAATCGGTGCACAATATTTTTCGGTAACCCGTATTTTGCTAACTCAAATAGATTCAACGGTTTCCGCACACGTGAGCATGTAACATCTAGTTGCCCATTCGAGAAACATGGGAGTCTAAGTATCAAATGAATATTGTTCGGGTTTCAGATCCATTTATGGTCATCGCGAAAGCCAAACGAATCGGGAATTGAAGCCTTTTGAATGGTTTTAAAGATTCTGACGGTATCAGTGGAATACGTGGCAACAGATTCCGTAGTAGCAGAACCGAGTTTTCGTTTAAACTGCACAGTTAAAATGTTTGCTTCAAGAAGTTCCCGGTATAATTCTTTTGATGATCAAACGTTGCATTATCTAGGTGAATTTATGTTACGCAGTCAATAACCAGGGAATCAACCGAAGATTATGTGGTAACATTCCTGATACATCTGATGAAATTCCAAAACTCGGTTGGAAAAGTTAGGGTTTTGTTTCCATCAACAATAGGGTCGATTGGTTTAAAATGCGTTAGATCAACTGGCAACAAAACTGTCTCTGGAAGTTTATTTCATCACAATATCAACATTTTTTTTTTATTAAGTAACAAGATTATAGAGGCAATATATATCTAGATAATTTTACAGTATATCCGGAAAGACACTCTTAATCAGTTCCTATGTGGCTAAAGAACGCAAATGTACTCGCATGTTTAGGGTCAGTCGAAGTGTTTCCACATTTTGCCATAAAAACGATTTTTTTAAGCAGGCGTTAATCTCGTGAGCAAAAGTAGAACGTGTAATGGCTGTTAATGTGTGTCAAAAATCACCAAAAAGTAATACAACAGCCACGCCGAATATTCTCTAAGTTGCCATTTAAATCTTGCAAAGCTCTATATATTGCTTTGAGTGATTGTTTGTGGGCCATGGTACACTTATCCCTGCTCATGATTGAATTAATTTACAATACTGTAGCCAATCCACTCTTTTATTCAATGCTACATATTGCATCTTGTATTTTATGAATGTCCAATGGCAACTGATGCGGAATGTGCAGTTTTTCCACCGTCTAACAAAGTGACAACAATGCCCGAAGATGCAATTTCCTATTGCAATCATATTTTCGCACGACTGCACCTGATAGTTAGTTGCTATAAGGAATGAAAATCCGGAGGTGTGGAACTTGAACGCAAAGCCATTTGACCGCATTCCAGCAATATCCAGAAATTTACGGATGCTTCTGAAATCCGAATCCAGATTCTCGTTCCCACCCCGAGAAGCACTCGATGCCCACTTTCAACGCCACTGCTCCTGTAAGTTCATTCTCTGAAGGGGGACATTACGTCGGTTGGCATTATCCGGCACAGTTACAGGAGTTCCTAAAATCCAATTTCAGATGATTCTTGTTTCCTATCCAGAAAAAAACCAAGGAAGCATTTCTGCCTCCTCAAGAATTTTAAATCAAGCCCCTTCTACAGTTCGTGCAAAATACTTTCGTCTGGCATTATTTTACGTGATACGAGATTATCTTGAATTGGATTGAGAATATTCGGATCGGCAGTACTGAAATACAATCAAACCTACTTTTTGCGTCTCTACGTCGGCATGTTTGGCTGGTACTGCTGTCCGGAATATTCCGATCCATCGGCATTATCTGGAAAAAATACAGGAATTTCTATATTTCGATTCCAGACTCGTTTAAACCATCTCAAATTACACCAGGAATATACTTTTCCCGCGCCAAGTCTTTAAGGATGAGCTCCTGACCCTGTTTGCGCAAACGACGGTCATCCTGAATTATCCGTCAAAGTTACTGTTATTTCTCAGATTGAATATCAATTCGGATTATCTGTTTTGAAATACACCAGAGACCAAGTTTTCACGCTCCAAGGATTTTAAGGCAAGCCTCTTCGGTGCGTCTAAAATACGGTCGACTGGCATTATGCGGCAAAGTTATCGAAACTCCTAAAATTAAATTTCAGATTCTCATTTCACACTCCGAAATGCACACTGAGATGACTTTTGATGCTCCAGCGCGAGCAAGTTCAGTCGCTTGAGAGCATGAAAAACCGACGCGGGACTCGAATCATATGTCTTTTTCTCCTAATTCAGACAATATCCGGCAAGTTTAGAGGAGTTTCTGAAATATGATTTCAAATTATCGTTTCCCGCCCCTAGATAAAACTGGAGATTACTTTTGTGCCCCTGAGCCGGCAAGTTCAGTCCCTGAAGGGGCATTAGGGTAGTCTGCATTATCTGGCAAGTTACAGGAATTTCTAAAATTCGATTTCAAACTCTTTCACCATCCAGAATTACAACAGAAACGCACTTTTCCTGCACTAAGACATAAGGGTAAGCTCCTGCCACGGTTTGCATAATAAATGGTCGTCCTGAATTATCCGGCAAAGTTACAGTTATTTCTCAGATTGGATATCAGATTCGGATTATCCATTTTGAAGAACGCCAGGGTAAGTTTTCACGATTCAAGGCTTTTAATGTAAGCCTCCGTTATGGTGTGTCTAAAATACGGTCGGCCGGCTTTATCCGGCAAAGTTGCGGTTATTTTTGGAAACTGACTCGAAAATCGGATTCCCACCCCGAAATACGCAGACACTTAATTTTCGCATTTTGGTTTGTAATATCTGCTTCCAAGACACGTGAGCAATGCCACATTTTGCGATTATTCCCTTACGGGAAATCTGGCAACGTTTCTTCCGGAATTCTTCACATTTCCAGCAATAAAAAAATTATGGCGTGATTAATTGAAATAAAAACCATCCTATGTTTTAAGTTGGACGAAATGACACACAGTATGCAAAATTATATTATGATCGGTTGAGTAGTTTTGGAGTTCATCGCGGACAAACTCTGTGACACGTAATTTTATATATAAAGATATATATATATATATATATATAGCTATCTTTTACACAACTTAAATAAAAAAGTATATGGAATATTTTCTTGCTGTTATATACCACAACATGTTTAAAATAATTTTAATAAAAAATAATAAATTAAGAATAACTAGGGGAGTTACACCCACACACAAACCCCTTGTCAGCCTAATAGAGGACCAACCCTATTGTACAAACTATTCAACTGTTCGTACTCATTGCTCAAATTTTAAAACTGCAATTTGAAAGTATTATGTAGTTCTATTTTTTTCTTCATTATATTCTAAAAGTAGGAAAAAAAATATAAATTTTCAATTCTTCAACTCCGCATTTTAATTTGCACTTCAGTTTATTGCCTCTTCTAAAACAATGATTCTAAGAGCAGCTTTTCCTTTAAATCAGGGATGTTCAAACCCATGGCTTGCCAGTTCATAAGTTGCAGCCCGCCAATTTTCTTAAAAAAATTTAAATATCAGGCTTTTAAAGGTTTTTTTTTCATTTTGAAATTTATTTGAGGTGAGCCTTATATATAAATTTACAATATGTTTCCTGTTACCTATTCCTGTTTTTTAAAAAAAAAGAAGGCCCTTCGATTAAAAAATTTTTTCAGTATTTCATCAAATGTTTTCATTTAATTTTACTACAATGAACTAATTTTTTATTAAATTCTGAAATTCACTGTGAAATTTCTGAGCTATAGATCTAAGAAGATTTTCTAACCATACATATTATTTAACGTCGAGCTACCTTTACTGGCAAACCACTTCTATTCCTCCTTTTTTATTTGATTTATTTCTTTTTGTAATCTCTTTTTCACACTGTTAGTACTGAAACGTGATATATATCTTTAAATCTAGAAATATTTACCTCTTTTTTGATGAAGAATAATCAGTTTTGGAATACTATTCGTTATTTCTTTATGACTACAATACATTCCTGATGTAGATAAGAATATTTTTGTGAAGTAAACATTCAAAGGAAACTCAAATGATGCTTTAAAGGTCCCTATTTTTTAAAAACTAAGAAAAGAAAAAAAAAAGGCCAAACGCGATGTTGATAGTAAGTATAATTGTTTCGAAAATAATTGGTGTTTTAGTTTATATTCGCTTATGTTCATTTTTAGCTTTCCGCTT
>BMAO01020318.1:0-19783 GCA_019973975.1 Trichonephila clavata
AACTGAATTCTGCCCCGAGGTCTATTTCCCATGGGCTTTGCCAGAAAGATTTTCTTGCAGCAACGATCTTCATTCCTTCTAGCCAGAAGACCAGCCCATTTAAATTTCTATAATTTGACAAATTTTACAATATCAGGTTGTTTGTAAATTTTTGTAAAGTTCTAAATTATATCTTTTCCATGATCCATTCACTTCGATCCCATTAAGAATGCAGCGTAACATCTTTCTCTCGAAAATTCCCAACTTTGTATAATTATTGTACTAAAAAGATAGCTTGCCAAAGAATCATCCACGCATATCCTCCGCAATCTTTTAAAACAGTATTTCTCAAATTTTCAATATTTGTGATCCAAAATTCAATCATAATTTTCATCGCCCCCATCCCTCCATACAATAACAATGTATTGAATTCAATAATACTATACTTTGACGCTAAAACTACAATACGATTTTACTTTTTTAAGTGCCATCGGCGTATATAAACGTTTCGCTAGCCAAAGCTTTGCCAAACCAAAAAAGCGTCAACCAAAGCGCTGCCGGAAGTATATATACGTCTTTCCGAAGTACGATCTTTTCTGTGCATTGCTATCTATAAAATTATTTCGAAGGCTTAGGAGTACCATGAAAGTACCTTGACAGTGTTTGCGAAGGATTTACTTATTTCAGAAGATTTGCTTATTTATTCCTTTTCTCTCCTGCCCAATACATCACATGCCCGAGCCTACGTGGAAACGGTGGCATTGGGAAGCGAATCGCGTAACTTTTGATCAGCGGTTAAGATACTAATTATAAACCGTACAAGTGATCAAGATAATTGTAAATATTTGTATATAATTTTATATAAGGCAATTCCTATAGCGTCACTGGTCATTATTAAACTTAATCTTAACTCAGTATTAATTATAAAATACATTGTGAATTAATGATAAATTTATAAGTGTATTATATCAGTGTAAAATTGTATTTTATTTTTTAGTATATCAGAATGTATTTTGTTGGTTCATTTTCAGTTTTCGACTTTTCTATATGCTCGTGCTCCCCTCACTGAGTGATCTCGCACCCCTAGGCGGGTGCGCCCTACAGTTTGAGAAGCTCTGCCTTAAAAACTGTCCACAAAAAATATTCACCTGTTGCCAGCCTGAGTTCATTAAAACAAACTAGCATCTTTAATTTCGAGTAAGGGAGTAATCTAAAAGAAATTTTTTCAAGATTTAACGGCTTGTGTGAATTATCTATTAATACCGTTGCAACGAAACTCAGTCATACAAGAGTCATTACAATAACGAGGCAATTCCTTATACCAAAACGACTCTTGAGTTATAATTTCATTTATTCTTTTTATGAAAGTATCAAAAAGGAAACTATAAGTAAATTAGATTGTATGAAGAATGATGGACATTTTTTTCATAACTTTAGATAAATGGACTAACAAGATCAATCACATATATTCTAACATCAACGTATAACATTTTAAAAATATTTTGATTTTGAATTAACTGCGGTAACAACCTTGAATGAGACAACGTTAAATTTGGTTTCAAAGAAGTTAAAAATTTTTGATTTGGAAATAGCAACTAATATAGATGTATCAACAAATGCTTGGTGGTGCTGTTGTTATGAAAATGTTTTGCCAAATATCACCAGTAATTATTGTTGTTGTTAATCAGCCAGATCATCAGTTGAGTCCCATGAAATTCATCATGGCTCGGGGGAGATAACATCTGTCGTTTGGCTATAACTTTTTGAGCACCATGCAGATGACAGTATGATTATGCTACGTTCCAACCCCATTTTTGAGGTGAACACCTCTGGTGTGAGCTGTCCGTGGTTCATCCCACCCCTCTTCCCATACCACCAACTTCTCGAATATTTAGAGTGCCCCGATGCTGCACAACCACACAACATTCACAAGCATCCATGCCTTCTCCGTAATTCAAACCCAGACACCTCTGCACAACTGTCAGAGTCACAAACTACTATCCTGTCTGGTTGGTTAACCAACAATTAATCAATTGGGTTCTATTCTCATACCATGCACTTAGCAGCTACTGACAAAAACACTCACTGGGCAATTAATTAGAAACCTTTGAGATTTCCATGTTAATGCATGCTAGGGAAGAAGTATGCAAATTTTTTTTATGGCGTTGGTTACACGTCTACGGTCTAAATTACCGTAATTTCGTTCTCAGTTATTCGATCTCCGGTCGTTATTATTCAATTCTAACTTATTGATTAAATCGTCAATTAACAATCTTTAATCATTTAGCAATTAATCGTCGAATAATTCTCGACAAGCTCTCAGCTACTTTCCACTGACCACTAACTTCGCATACCTAAAAGTTAATGCTTGAATATAACCTTCATTTGCATAAACCGTGTCTTCTTCAGGAGAAAGTTTTCAATCGAACAACATTTAAAAGAAACAGATTTATCCCAAGAGGATTAGTGAAGGTTCGTGGATAGACCCGTTACAATGAGGACCGAAAACCGGAGAAAGTTTGACCTTCTAAGAGTTTTAAAACACCCTTCTTAAAAATCTTATAAAATGAAAAATTTCTACATTTTGACAATCAACCACTTTTCTACATTTGTGACAACCAACCAAGTTATAGCCTACCAAATTTGAATGTAATCTTTCTTGGTGTCTTCCTTACAAGCTGGTATAAAGGATGCGTTTAAGTGCAATTTAGATTTTTATCACAACATATAAAAGCTTTCCATAGGTTTCAAGAGTGTTGGATCTCCTGGAAAAAGCTCTGTTAGCAGAAGTTTTAAATCTTTTTGGAAGAATCCTTTTACTGGGTAATTCTTTTGATATTTTTCTGCTTAAACATTTTGGGAGAATTTTTTGCTTAATAGTAGTCGGTTGTTCTTTCATATTTCTATGACATTTTTTATACTTTGGATTTTTTATACTTTGAATTTTTTATACTTAGAATTTTTATACTTTAAATTTCTATTTATTTTATTTTGGTCTTTCCTACCGAGTTGCAAAGTGGGAAGGTTGGCGCCTTCCAAACTAGTTTAACCCCACTTATTCGGTCCTAAGTCCGAAATTGCATTTTGACTCGCTAGGTTCTTATTTGTATTTCATTAGATTTGATCTTAAATTTATTATTTTTTCCCCCTGTTATGTTCTATATTTTATATAAATTTCTTCCATATATATATATATATCTTATTCAAATTTTCAATCGTTAATGAAATACTTTGTATTCATCCATTGAAGTTCAAATACGCTTTTTTAAACTTGTAGTGGATGCACTTGATGTTAATACAGTTTTTTCAAAGATTAATTCATTAATTAAATTAAAAATTGAATAAATAGCAACAAACAAAAAATATAGTCCAACAGCAATATAGAAAGGAAAATCGTTCGATGTGTTCCTGTAGCTCAATGGATAGCGCGTAATCCAAAGGTCTTGGGTTTGAATCCCACCTGGGATGGAATAATATCTGAAAAAGTGATTTGTTTTTTACTATGCTATTTTATAAGAATAATTAAATTTAATTAATGAATAAATGGTAACAAACAAAAAAATAGTTCAACACCATATATAGAAAGAAAATTGAAAAATTGCAAGGAGATCGCTTTCTATTTTGTCACTTAATTTTATGATTCTGTCATATGTGTATACATTTTTGTATTAATTGTAACTATTTAATAAACAGTAACTAAAATAAAAATTTTCTTTGTTGAAGTAAGTAGGAATTGACTTAATTTTTTTTAATTACTTGTTTTTTCTTTGTTTTATATAAGCCATTGTTTCATATATAATCGAAAGAGGTAACAAATAGCATCGCAGAATTAATCTTCTTTCTGCTTTTCGAACTATTATGTGAATATGGCTCACATGCAATTAATTTTTTAATCTTTATAAAAGCAACTTGGAGACAAAGCTTTTACGCTTATCCAACTGATCTAAATTAAAATGCAGATATTTTAATTAAAAACAGTTACTAAGAAACTCCTGTTAAAAGATTACTCTTGTTTAGTAAATTTATGTTGCAAAATTACTGAAACTACGAACAGAATACTAAAAAAAAGTCCCTTAAAAGCGAAAGCACAGAATTAAACAATCACCAATGCTAACATTTAAGCAATTATTATTGCTTTTCCTCTAGCTCTATCGGCGCTCTCGACTCATTTCCTAGAAGCACAGTTGATGAGTTGAAGGAAACAGAGAAATCTTTATTTCCACATTTAATTAAATGCTGAAAGACTTGTCGAGAAAGTCACTGTTCCTTGACTCCAGGATAAACTCAGAGAAGGAAATGTAAGAAGTTGAAATTACATTTTAAATGGAACGGATGTTATCTTTCTTGGAGGTTTAATTAACGGCCACGCTTATCTGCAAAGCATTAAAACCGTTTTTAAGTCCCAAGATGGAAACTGAAGACATCAATTACGATGAAATTAATTTAAGATGAAATTGTTTTTAAGCATTTCCTTTCATTTTCTTATTTCCATTAACTAGTCACGAGTGAAAGCAAATCGAATTTCCAGTTTCAGAAAAATGACGTGAAAATAAATATGACTTGCTGAAGGTGATTTTCGTATGGCAAAAAAACTGCACCTTTTTTCCTTAAAGTGCGAGAAAAACTCACGATACTTAATTGATAACAAACTAAATGGATATTTTTTAGTTTCCTATACTTCTCTCTCAAAAATTTTTACTTTTCATTTATATAAGATACTTAAAATCATTTTGCAAGTGTTGAAAAAAATATTTAGGTATTTAAAGAGGCAATTTTTAATTTCCTTGGAAAATAATAATACAAGTAAGTAATTTTAATAAACTGTTTTTCTGTTTTAAAATGGATATCAATAATAAAGTTGATATTTAAGATAATGACTGATTATAATCAGTTAATAATTATTAACATCGCACTGTGAAGCAACATGAGGGATATTGGTGTGACGAAACTTGTAATTTTAAACCATGGGCAAGTGACGAGTACACCACCTGAACTGGCATACCATCTCCAAACTTCCTCACTACACCAACGAGAGGACTTCGAGTCTCGAAAATCTCGGACTTCTACAAAGCGGGTCTTTAGTGGTACTTCGACTTGAACTCATGACACACCGACCACGAGCCCATGATCATGACCACTAGGCCATCGAAAAAAAGGAGGAAAAATAAGAGATAGATGGAGAAATAGAGATAGATAGATGGAGAAATAGAGGGAGAGATAGAGAGAGAGAGAGATGAGAAAGAGATAGACGCAGCGCGATTAGAGAGAGTGAGAGATGATTAAAGAGAGTGAGAGATGATTAGAGAGAGAGAGTGAGAGATGATTAAAGAGAGAGTGAGAGACGATTAGAGAGAGTGAGAGACGATTAGAGAGAGAGTGAGAGACGATTAGAGAGAGAGTGAGAGACGATTAGAGAGAGAGAGTGAGAGACGATTAGAGAGAGAGACGATTAGAGAGAGAGACGATTAGAGAGTGAGAGAGACGATTAAGAGAGAGAGACGATTAGAGAGTAGTGAGAAAGAGACGATTAAGAGAGTGAGAGACGATTAGAGAGAGAGTGAGAGAGATTAGAGAGAGAGAGTGAGAGACGATTAGAGAGAGAGAGTTGAGAGACGATTAAAAAGAGTGATAGAGAGAGACGATTAAAAAGAGTGAGAGAGAGACGATTAAAAAGAGTGAGAGACAGACGATTAGAGATAGTGAGAGACGATTAGAAAGAGAGAGTGAGAGTGAGAGATGTGTGTGTGTGAGGAGAGTGAGAGAAGATGTGTGTGGAGAGAGAGAGATGAGGAGAAGATGAGAGAGAAGACTTAGAGAGAGTGGAGAGAGTGTGAGAGAGAGAGATGAGAGAGATTGTGAGAGAGAGAAGATGAGAGAGAGATTGTGAGAGAGATTGTGAGAGAGAGTGTGAGAGACGATTAGAGAGAGTGAGGGGTGATTAGGAGAGTGAGAGAAGATGAGATAGAGTGAGAGAAGATGAGATAGAGTGAGAGAAGATGAGAGAGAGAGAGAGTGAGAGAAGATGACAGAGAGTGAGAGTAGAAAAGGAGAGAAGAGAACGATAAGAAATAGAGCGAGAGCGAGAAGGTAAGAGTGACAGAAAATGAGAGAGAAGAAGTATAGATTTTCAAAAAAAATATGGATTTTAATAAAATAATATTTTTTGAAAGGATATATATGTAATACTTACAAACTTTCTTATTATAATTTCATACAGCTTTCTTTAAAATAAATTACATTGACTACTCTTATTTTTAGTAAAAAAGTAACACATCTCATATGCTCAATATGTTTCAAAAAGAGATAAAACGAGAAATAAAAATAAAACTGCTTACAACAGATTTGAAAATAAAATTCTGAAACTACTGAAAGTGTTCTATAAGATTTATGAAAGTACTTCGTTTGACAAAATTTATGGTTCAGAACGACTCGAGTTGAGCGCGTAGATCCCACAATAAAGAATTCCAACCACTTGATGTATACATACCCCAGAATCGCGAACGACATTTTCACCATGCATTGCTGATGATAACGTTTTCCTTCTGTCATTAAAGATGAATGACTTTTGAATGGTAGTTTTGTTTTCGCATATAGTAAGTAAATAGTATATACAGAAAGGCATAAAAATTCAGATACATTATCATCATATATTAGAATTACATAAGTGTTCCATTGCAATTTTTTGTTTACTGTTAGAGATGAACATTATAAAAGTATATCGTTTGCTTAAAAAAATTTCAATTAATAATAGAGGTGCTGTAGCATATCGATAGAAAGAAAGTAACTTGAACCAAAACTCTGAGTGAGTCTTTATACTGTGTTGAAAGTAATAATTTAAATTAACACATGACATTATTCGTTAATATTAACTGATACACAAACCAAATGTGACAAAGTGGATGACCCAAAAATCAGTTAACATTTCAAAAGTCAATAAGTTCATGAAATAATGTAGGTAGAAAGATAAAATTGACACACATGCTTGAAAAAAAAAAGGTTTTTATTGAAACAAAAAGGTGCAAAATGGCTATCAGATAGTATTGAACAGCAAAAAGTCAGAGACGCTGCATGAAAATCGTGTGTAAAATGAGCTACAGTCAGAGAGGAAACGGATGCACCAGAAATTACGGCATGTTGACACTTTACCAGAAAAGGCATTGTTAGCAAAGCTGTACTATCATAAAGGAGAATCTGTTACTGCAGCCTTATGACTCTATCGACATAAGAAGGGTATTCGACGAAAAACTGTTGACCTTGGCAGGGGTGTTTTTTTCCATCCACTGACCTACCGGCCTGCAGCTACGCTTTGCATGCCTTAGACGACTGAGATGAAAGGAATCTCTGTTCAGGCCAGTAGTTAAGGGCTTTTGTTTCTGTCCTTTATTGTTTGCGATTTGCAGAAGAAGGCACCGCTACATACCCCGTTCCTAAAGAAGAACGTTGTTTTTCTGCTTAACTTTCTGAACGATACAGAGAAAAGGTTGTTTTCCCAGCCAATTACTGCAATTGTTATACATCTGCAGTAGGATTGAGTGTCGTTGGAACGTTTTTCCGTTGACGTTGCGGGCAATCTTTTGTTGATATGGCAGGTCTAGTTAACACGTGTGCCGTTGCCGTTTTGAATCTCTAGTCGTGATTTATTGAGAATGTCTTAGTTAGACTCTTTTATGGAATGAATGCATAATCAACCAGTATCGTTAGGCTGTGCTGCCCTCTTGTGTTCAATTCCTGGGTCACTACTTCGGCGACAAGCTGTTGACCTTGGCAGGGGTGTTTATTTGATCCACCGACCTACCAGTCCGCAGCTACTCTGTGTATGCCTTAGACGACTGAGACGAAAGGAATCCATCTTTTGGGCCAGTTAAGGGCTTTTATTCCTGTTCTTTGTTGTTTGTAACTTGCAGAAGAAGGCGTCGCTACAGGTATTCGAACGGGTAATAAATGTAGCTGTGGAAAAAATGATTACGAAATTCAAAACAACGTGTTGCTTAGACGATCGGCCCGAAGTAGGATACCAGACACAAGTGCTACTTCTGGTTGAACAGTTCAGGAAGAAATGGAGTCCTTAGCGGGTTTATCTATTCATGAGGAATTCAGTGCACGTGAAATGAAGCTTGGTTTAAGTGTATTTTTTATTTCAATAAAACTTCATGTCATTTCTTGCATATGTGTCAATTTTTACATCTCTACCTACATTACTCTATAAATCACAGAATTTTCCAATTTAACGGACTTTTGGGTGCCCGGTATATTTCTTTGAAGCGTCATCTTCGTTATTCTGCCACAGAATAGAAAAACCCATCATTATTAGTTTATTGCATAACTTTAAAATGAAAGTAGTCATCAATTAATTGTACAGAGTTTTAAGAGAAGTAATGCATTAAAAAGTTTACTATCATTTTTACTGTCCTAAAATTTGTGTGTATGATGTATTCATCTGAATATGAAAAAGAAGTACATTTTCTTAAAAGTACTTCTGTAGATGGAAAATTTTAAAACTTCAAGCAAATCTTATTCTAAGCTGATCTTGAATAATTCGCTCAGGAGAAGACTGAAAAGGTAAGTACAAAATAGATAAATTTTGTTTGAAGTAATCTGACCTCGAAGGACTTAATTATAAGTTAGAACATCCCGATTCACTTATAAATATTATTTTAAACGCATTCAGTGTATCCCCTCTTTTTTTTTTTAAAAAAAAAGTGGGATCATATATATGAAATTTTAACTTAGGAAGCTCATAATTTTGTGGTAATTGTATTACTTATGTTAAGAGGATTTGGGAGAGAAAGAGAGAAAAATTAAAGAAAATATTTGTTTTTATAACTAAATAAACACATCGCAAAAAAGTAATTTGTTATTATTTTTTACTAATACTTATCACTTTGAAGGAATAATTTTAATTTAAAGAACCAAAGAAAAATCACAACTATAAATATACACCAAATGCAATTTATTTTGAGTATTCTGTAATAAGTCAAACCCTTTTAGCTCATAATTTAATAGATTTCCTAATAAACATGTCCAATTCTTAAAAACAACGTCTTTTATTACTGACAGACATGTATTTAGTCTTAATGAACGAACGTTATTCTAAGCGAATTGTTAAGTTCTTGGCTTAAGTAATGAAGCAAAAGCGATAAAAGCTTAAAACAGAAAATATTATCACTTTAAGCGCAGTAGGAGAGAGAGAAAAATCAGTTTATAACTTACTCAGAACTCTCTAATAAAACAGCAAATTATATTGGAATAATTCAAACCAAGTAATTTGAGGTTGTAATATATTGTTGCTAATTCGATTTATTATAATGAAAGGAATTCGTAAATTCTCTTTCTAATAATATTCAAGTGTATATTTGTTGAATATATTATCAATATTAAAATAACAAGCCCTTGAAAATTTGATGAATTATTTAATATTCTTAGTTTTAATTTGAATAATTATATACTATTAAGTAATACATAACAAATTTTTATTCATGACACTCACGAAAGAGAATAGATAAATAGCTTTTTCAAAATGAATTTACTTTTCTGTTCGAATTAATTAAGACAAACAGTTTTTTCTTGTTTGAGTTGATTTGCGATTACTAGTGATGGTTTGTACCACCTCAAACCCGTTACATCTGCCTTTAGGTAGTGTGACAGATCGGCTTTGACGATAATGTATTCATTTAATGTATCAGGAGCTCAGTTGTGAGCGCTCAGTGGGGCAGCTGGTAATTTCAATTTTGCGTTCTGTATAAGACGTGTTACTTTTACTTGTTCAAAGATGAATATTACTCCGAGGAACCGTTCTAAAATAAATCGCTCTCAATGAATACACTTCTATGACTGTGAGAGATATAACTATGGCAGTTTGTGATAACGGTTGGTTCTTACTGACATCTGAACCCTCTTATCTACCTGTAAACCCGGCTAGATGCGTAGGAGGAACAGAATAATTCACATACATGATTTCCAATCTAATTAATTATTAATTCTTATGATCAATCAAACACAATACAATTCTAATTAAGGTAGCTGAAATATAGTAGAAGTGCGGAGGTGAGATTCTATCACACGGGGATACTAGTACAGACCCTCAACTGAATCTAAGACAGCTTAAATAGGCTCAATATAACTACGTCGCACACTAATAAACTAGCTTCTACTTAATCAAGCGCACAGTACCTGGACTTTTATGCATCGGATCCTACACTGGAAACTTGCAGGTGCTCTCTTCGGCTTGAGAAATGTCGTAGGCTCCACGCTTTGTAAACTAATTCCAATCCTTTTCAATCTTCCACTAACAACTAATTATCAAACTTTATGTTAACTCCTATTTACACTTTCCAACGTATCAACTTCAGTGTGTCAACAACAACGTGTCAACAACTCCCTGCCACAACTCGCGAAACAGAATTTATATATATACCTCATTTACATAGTCACGTTCTCTTACTCAATGAAGTTTGGTTGAAATAAATATTTACCGTAAGGATATAAGAAGGGATTAGTGGAACCGCTGTATAGATCCGTCACAAGTTGGTGTGATCGAATTAAGTGTTTTTAAAACATATCAAAATTCTGGATCATCGTCTCCAAAAAGAAAAGAAAAATGTGAGCGCAAGTGGAAAACTACTCCAAGAATTCATAAAATTTTAATAAGAAGTAGCAAAATAAATCCAAGAAAGACAAGTATAGACCTTTGAAGGGATTTATTGGATAATGGTGTTGAAGTGAGTACCTAACCTGCACGGAAAAGGCTTATGGAAGGTGGCCTTAAGGTAACAAGACTGAGGAAAAAAAACTATTTCTAACTCAAAAAATGACGAAAAAACGTTTAGCATGAGCCAAAAAATACCGATCATGGACTGCTAACGAGTCGAGGAAGGTGATTTTGAGTGATGAAACATTTATTTGTGCAGGGATACAGATCAAGGGTAGTTAGACGAAGTGAAGTTCAAACTTTGTTACCAGATCTTATTTAACAGATTGTAAAACATACTAAACAGGTGTTTGGAGTTTTTTCCACAACAAATGGCCCTGGAAGCTTAGGTCCTCAAGTATATGATTAATTTTGTCAAATATATATAAATATTATGTAGTAGGATTGCTCTATATATATTCATAGAAATATTTGATGGAAAATTTCAACATGACTTGGTCCTTGTTCAAAATAGGTCCATACTTTTACATGAAAAATAATATAAAAGTGTTCGATTGGGTTGGAAATTTTCCCAGACATAAATACTATTTAAAACTGATGGCATATTACCAAGAATTGTTTCGCTAAGATGAATCACACGGCAACAGAGCAAATGATAAAAATGGTTATGCTAGTTTGTTTCCAAGATGATGAAATCAAGAACATGTGTGCTACTCTGGTGGAGTCAATGCCAAGACGGGTTGAAAAGATCATTTCTGCTAAAGGAAGACATTCTTCGTACTATATACAGATTTTCCAATCTATTTAAGGTATGTAATGATAAAAAGCTAAGGGTTTAAAAAAATCACTTTTTTTTCCAAGTTGTCTAATTAATTCGAACAGTATAGTATAACTCGCTAAAAAGAGAAAATTTAATTTAAAAATTAATATAAATTAAGTACATCAGAAAAAAAGAATTAAACTTAATTTAATTTGAAATTCATTTTTGAATTAATATTAATGCACATTATTTAATAAATAACTTTCATTCTAAAAAGGGTTTAACACGACAGTTTAATTAATAACTAATTCAGCTCAGTTTTTAAATAATATTGATTTAAAATGTGGACACAATAAAAAGATATTCACAATAAGGATTTTTGCAATGGTAGTGATATCAATAATGCACCCCAATTTATGTGGTTGTAAATTAAAAATAAAGGATATTTTTAGTTTTTCTTCCTCACGTTTTTAAAGTTAAAAATGCAGTTGTATATTTATCTAAAGAATAGTAGAAATGTTTTAAAAACAGTTTAATTAAATGCTTTCTTTTTGGAAAACAACATTTAAAGTTTGTGCGTAGTAATAACTGTAAATATTACAGTAATACAATTTATTTAAACATCCTCAATTTCAAAACCAAATATTCTTTTACTGAAAAGTCTTTTATATATATAGTATATGTTTGATACTTTACTAGTCTTAAAACATATTTCAAAATTTAAAATTAGTGCTATACGAATCGTGCTTCACTTCCGCTTTAATGAAATAGCTTAGCTAACATTGTGCAGAAGTCTTTTATGTACATAATTGAAAATTCAATGATAAAGTCTGCTATTTTAAATTCTTATGCTGTTTTGTGCTTCAAATAATAATTTTAATCTTTTATAATGAATAAGAGAGAGAATTCCGGAATCATAATAAAGTTAGCAATTTGAAATAATAATCATATTTGCTGTTTCCTCATAAATCGAAAACTTATTTCAAAGGAAAAGATTTTTATCGTTTGACAATCTTGTCTCCTTAATTTTTAAATATCTTTTGAAATGCATAGCAAAATATTTGCTATGCATTGCTATTATTTAAAGGAAGTAATTTGAAACACACACCACCACAGAATTTATTTAAGGTATCTGACTACTTGCGACATTTTTTAAAAAAATTGGAGATATATAAAATTTGTGGTTTTTAGATTTATTTAATACATTTTAAGAAAAATATGCTAAAATTAAGAAGAGAAACAGAAATTATTTTATCATTAGAAAAAAAATGGGTAAAACTTAACAAAAAATAACATAACCGGGGCCCATTCTGTACAAAAAGTTTCTGAGCAAATTTTCAATTTTTCAATCTTGATGAGTTGTTTTGCTATTCATTTTTGAAATGATCTTCAGGATAAGAGATATTTAAATTTTTACAAAAACTAGAGCACTTTAACTTAGTTATTATACGAAATTGCTTAAAAAACAGTGATTATATTCACATAAGGGACTGTAAATTTTGTAATAAAGCAGTGATTGATAAATCTGAAGGTTAAAACACGTCTACTATTATGCAGAACACAAAATTTTCAGTTAATTATTTTCAAAACTTTTTTAGCAATCACTGTCCCCGCTTGAACATTTTCAAAAAAACACATTTCGAGTAAAACGCATTTTAAAGAATGACATATCTTGCTTAAAGTAATGGCATTGTTTTTACTAAAACACTTGTAATGTTTGTTCTAGTGAACGGAAAATTATAAACTTGGTATTTTTATAAAGCTAATGAGATAGAATCATAAAAAAATTGTAAATTTTTGTCAAAATTCACAATTTCGGGGTAGTCGGATTCCTTAAAAAAACCCGAAAACATATTAAAGTATCCCCCCAAAATGATATAACAGTATTCATGTGCACATTGAAACCGATGGAAAACGCTTTCCAAAAATTATGTCGATTCGTTCACTTAGCAAGATTCTACCGTGTAAGAAAGCTATATGTGGTATTTTGTATTATTCATACATAAAAAGGCATAAAAGACGTTCTCCACTGAGTTAAATTCCGAGAATTTTAAACAGGTAGCAATTTATATCACGAAGTTCTTGCTCTTCTCTCTCTCAGTGCAACAAATCATCTTTAAACAGAATACAGCGTTTTGGAAGGGGAATGAGCAGATAGAAAAGAATTTTTCTGTGGTGAATCTATTTTCCCTTTAATTATTGTGGATGATATTTGTATGCAAAGTTTCTTAAAACTAAAGAGGAATACAAAAGTATGAAATACGAATAGAGTTTTAATACACATCTATCAGATTTTACATTTTTTTTTATCATTTTTTATAAAGTATTTTTAAAAAAAATATATAATGTACTTTTTTTATGAATGAACTTTAAAAATATGTTTTTTTTCTATTTTAAATTCTTTTTTGAGACAGTTTTCTTTTAATGAATATTTGTAATATTTACGTAAAAACAACACATTTAAAACAGAACTTGTATTATATTTTAATAGGATATCGTTTCTTTATCGATAGTTTTGACCGTATCATGTTTTCAAAAAGTATTTCCAAATTTTGAAATGACATAAGTCTGGAATTAACATTAGACAATGACAGAGAAGTAGTGAAACTAATGATTTTTTTCTTTCTCATATCGTTAATGATTATCAGAAAGAGTTAAAAATAAGCCAACTTGTGTGTGATGCTATAATAACATCCAGTTTCTTTAAATAGTTTTAAATTTATCCTCTTGCGTGAAATGAGTGGTTAAAGGTAGTGAGACAAAAATGATCCTCTTCCAAAGTGCTAGCAGGATGTAAGTAAAGAATTAATCTTGAAGCCAAGGACGTCTTAAGGCCTGGGCTCAGGGCCTCGGTCAAAATGGGAGCCTCATATCGCTCTCGACTCAGCCTTATTAAGATCCTAATTCAAATAACTTCATCGGTCAAATGTTATTTCCGGTTGTATTCTCCGAAAAACTGGACTATATATCATTTGGCTATATGTGATGACCGTCGTCCATGTATAGGCCTAGGCTTACCACCATGCACTATCATTAATCATTCAGTCAAAAGGAGGCAGTTGGACGAGCTGGTTTGTGCGATTGTAAATGATGCACATTTATTTGCTTCGGGTTATTGTTTGTGCGAGTATTTGGCAACGTATACTATGAATTGCTCACTTTAAGTATCATAGGTGGGGTCTACATTTGTGTAGGGACCCAGAGTCTACTTTTGAGTAGAGTCCCAGGACCTACTTTTGCATTGAGGCCCTGGACCTCAAGAAGTCTTAAGGCGTTCCTGGTTGAAGCTACTGTCTACTAAAGATTTGACTGAAGTTGTGACCGATCTATACGCGTTTTTACTAATTTCTTCTTTTTTTCTTTAAAACAAAATATTTGCTTCAATCAACCTTCATCGAGAAACGAAACGTGATTTATGTAAATGAGGAATATTATATAAATTCGGTTTCCGCGAGGTGAAAGAGAGTGAAGTAAAGAAGTCAAGTTAAGTTAAGTGAATTGAAGTGAAGCAAGTGATCCGTTGACACGTAGTTGTTGACAAGCTGAAGTGGATACGTTTGATGTGTGCAAGTGGAGAAATGGTTAGTGAAGATTGAAAAGCAGTGGAATTAAAGATTACAGAGCGTGGAGTCATCGTCATTTGATCAAGCTAAAGAAAGTGCCTGAAGTTTCCCGTGAAGGATTCGAAGCATTAAGGATTAGTTAAATTCAAATATATTAATTATTAAAAAAGCGTTGTGTGAGCATTGCATACATTTTGACTTTGGAAATATTTAAAGGAGTTTTAAAAACTGAATACTGACGATATTGTGATTATACTTGTATTTGTGTGTAAATTATAAAAGTCAACAAATATAAGAAAAAATATACATATTCTTACAATGTATTATTTTTAGTTATATTATTGTCAAATTAATTCTGTCTCTTCAAAATAAACTGAATGAAGTTGAGCATATGTCTTAAAAAAATTGGATTTATGATTTGATTAATGCATATTTCATTATCTCTGTTTATAATCTAAAGATGATGATTATCTACACGTCAAATCGTCTTTAAAAGAACATTTAAGGGATTGTTTATTGTGATTTTATCAGAAGTATTATTATAACATTTTATATCTTTATACTTTTTAAAAAAATAACAGGTTTAATTAAATCTAAAACTAAAATTTTAAAGTCTTAATAAAATTGCTCAACCAATAGTATCCATATTTGCAGTAATAATGTGTGTGTGATCAAATATTATTTTCTCAAATATACCAGCCAACATTTTTTTATTCATGCCATGAACTGAAGCTGATAATCTGTAAAACGAACAATAAATAAGGATAAAAAATTAAATAATTGTTTCAAATCAAAATTTATATGGTAACGTAAGAGTAATTGGGTATAAGACACGTGAGTCAGTTAATAAAATGTAAATAGTTTATAGTTTAATTTTATATAAGCTTTATTTTTAAATGTAGGATTTGGATTAATTTAGGTTAATTGGAACATTAAGGTATCCGATTGCACTAAAACTGTGAATTTTGCTAAAAACTGACAAATTTTTTTATGAATTTATTTTATAGGATATTTTATTAGTTTTATAAAAATACCAAGTTTATCATTTTCCGTACACTAGAACAAGAACTACAAGTGTTTTAGTAAAAGCAGATGCCATTACTTTAAGCAAGATTTCATACTTTTAAACGCGTTTTACTGGAAATGTGATTTTTTGAAAATAATGAAATGGGCCAGCGATTGCTAAAAGAGTTTTGAAAATAACTAACTAAAATTTTTTGTGTAAGTTCTGTATAATTGAAGAAGTGTTTTAACCTTCGGATTTATCAATCACTGTTTTATTACAAAATTTGCAGTCCTTTATGTGAATATAATCACCTTTTTTAAAGCAATTTCATATAATAACTAAGATAAAGTGCTCTAGTTTTTGTAAAAATTAAGTAATCTCTTATCCTGAAAGTCATTTCAAAAATGAATAACACAGCAACCCATCAGAATTAAAAAATTGAAAATTTGTTTATAAACTTTTGATACAGAATGGGCCCCGTTTATGTTATTTTTTTGTAAATTTTTACTCGTTTTTTTCCATTTTTGTAATTATAATTTTATTTTCTCTTCTAAATTTTAACATACTCTTCTTAAAATGTACTAAACAAATTTGAAAACCACAAAAAATGTCCATACCTCCATTTTTTTTTTAAAGTTGTCACAAGTAGTTGGATGCCTTAAATTAAAAGTTTTCAGGATTATGTCAAAAACAGAAACTTTTTGAGAAAAAAAATGGCGTTCAAAGGATGTTTTCTATTTGGATTATTAATTTTTACTGTTCAGACGCAGGAGGGGTTGACATTCTATATCAATTTGTCTCAAACTGAGACATGCGTACATCCAGGAGTTTCGCAAAAAAGTTCATAAGGGTATCGAAGTCTTCCTGGAGAATATATCATTAATATCTCCTTATAAAAACTGATTTTTGATGTATAACTATAAATGAAAAAAAATATTCAAAATTATACAAGACTAACATGTATATATATTTGTTGTTGGTAATGGTGTAGAAAAAAAATCTAAACCAACTTATAAGTAAAAGAGTCGAGATTTAAAGATTTCTAAATTATAAAAGTTTGGTCAATCTGCAAAGATTTTACGTTGCATAACAGACTAATCGAATTTGAATTTCTTTAATGAATATCCAAGTTTTCAGTGCACAATTTTAAAAACTCCAGACATGGATAAATTAAAATTATATAGCAGATGGAAAGTTCTAGCGGATCTACTCCTTGGAATCTTTCTTTAAATGTTAAGTTCAATTTCTGTAGAAATGTATAACACCTTTTTTTAATTACAAAAAAATACAAGTACTTTTTTATTTGAAAAGGGTTTGCTCCATTTTTGTAGAATGAAACTAACATAATTTTAAAGTTCGAGACCTACAGAGTACATGTGAACGTCTTAGTGCCGGAATTGGGGAAAATAAAAGATAAAATCTGTAAATTTTTTTAGCGCTATATTTCTTCCATAACTCGAAAAGGCTGTATAAATTGCGAAGACTGGATGGAGAAAAGGAACATTCTTTCTTATTTCATTAACACTCTCAGGGATACGCTTGCGAGACACTGCCAAAATATTGTATTATTGTTTTATTCTTCTTCTCCCTCCCCCCTTCTCACTGTACAGCATATCACAAGTTTTCTAGAGCACAACACTCTGTGTGTAATCTTTCATGATTTTGCAAAAAAGACGTCTTTCTAGTGGCCTTATTTTTGTTGCGTGCGGTATACTAAAGAATATTTTCTCATTTGTATAGATGTCAAAAAAGGTTTGATACTTTACTCCGGGAAATAGATTATTTATTAATTTTTGCTCTGTATATAAATTGATGTCCGTTTCAATAAATGAAACTTGATAGTCTACTTTGTACTACGACTTAAGTAAATATATTACGAGTATTATGAGCTATAAAGCTTAGGTGTTATATGATCAAATTTTCTCTCTTGATATTATGTTTGCCATATCTTGAAGGTTTTATTTCACTTGAAAATTTTGGGCCCAATACCACTAAAATGGCAGAAAATAAGACTTTTAATCTTTTAATAGACGTTATAATAAGCAAAGAAATATTAAAATAGGATTACCATTTTTTTCACGTACTATTGTGAAAAAATCTCAGAGCAATTGCTCTCAAAAATATTAATATTTATAATAGAAAGCTTATAATTCAAAGATATTCACCATGCATCTGATTAAATTCTTTAAAATGTTAAAAATTTATATTTATCATGATAACAAAATACACAACAGTTTGTAGTTTCATATTGATATCATTACAAGAAATGAAGAATTAAGATTTGTAGTTCATTTACTCGAGAGTTAAATAGAAATAATAAATATCCGTAAGATTTTGAAACTTTGTAATGTTCATGATGCAAATTTATATGCATATAATCTTTTTTAAAAAAAAGATAAATATACAGCGTTATACAGATTTTGTACTTTCAGTAATTAACTCATGTTCAAAAATATTATTTAAGTAATATTGCGATACAAAAACAACCCTCTGTAATATATCTTCAAGCAAATGCATGTAAATTAAAATTAATTTTAATGTACCTATTATGTAAGGCAGATACTCAGTCAGTATTGTTTATAATACTGCAGCATCTATATTTTGAGTTTCTGTAGCTATTTAATTCTTTTATCTTTAATATGCAAGTCACATTTCTGTTTCTCTAGTAAGAGTTCATTAAATACAATATTATATATGTACTAATATATATACTTATATCTGTATATATATATATAATATATATATATGTATAAATTATGCATAATGATGTTGATAATTTTTCACTTTTCTTTGATTAATTTCTCATTAATTTATTTTGAAATTCCTGCTGATTGTACTCTCTTTTTTTTTCTTTGGATATTTTCATATTAGCCTACCGAGTCATTAATAGGAAGAGAGATTGGAGTTCACTTATCCGTTTCGAAAAATCTGAAATTGTTTCTGGAGGATTGTATTGAATGCAATTCGGGATCTCAACGGCTGCCCATCACTGGCTCCGGAGAAGACAGACATGTTGTCAGGTTTAGCATTGATAGCCATTGGACTCTCTTTGCCTGTGGCATTCGATGTCGTTATATGAGTCCTTCACTTGATAAAATGGTACTGGCAGCCACTGAGTATACAGCAAGAACACTTCTTGTCTGCGATAATCTGAACAACCAGCCGTAACATTTTTCAGATCTTAAGATTGGTGATTGAGCCCTTTCTTCGAGCCCTAGGAGATGTCATCTGCCAACAAGATAACGCAAGACCACATGTAACTTTTCGTGTTCATATGGTGTCCTGCCCAGCACGTTCTCCAGATATTTTACTCTTTGAAAGCATTTGGTTATGGATGGGTGAGAGCTTGGGCTGTTTTCTCTGTTCTCCAACCTCTACTACAATTGATGAAATGTGAATTCCGCATAATCATTTTTTATTAAACATTGTTTTAAAATGATTTATTTATGAATGAAAGGAAAATAAATTAATAAAAACTTCGAGATTATTTACTTATTTTTTGACTAATGATGTTCGATTTTGTGTGTGTGGAAGAGATCATGTTAAGCGATCGATTAACAAGATATAGAATCTTAAATTTCTTATAGTGTAGTGTGCAAGTTACAAAAGTGAGCTCCCAATTAATATGTTGGCATAATTGATTATGACCTTATAACGGGTCTATTTGTGAGCCTCCTACTAATCCCTTTGGGGAGAACCTATCTCTTTAATATTTTCTATTGAAAACTTTCTCCTCGAAGAAGAAGATGTGGTTCGAAAGGGAGAGAGAGATTAGGAGGTAGATGATAGAAGTTAGTGATTAACGTAAAGAAGTTGAAAGCTAGACG
>BMAO01020319.1:0-16624 GCA_019973975.1 Trichonephila clavata
TTTCCGAAACTTATTTTATGTATATAAATTAAGAACATAATTGAAGTGCTTTTTCTAGTTTTTCACATGATTCTAAGAAGCAGCAGCATTTAACGAAAATTAGTTCTGAATTAATATTGCGAGTAAAGTATAATGAGCTTTATTTTTATACAGTAGCTGAGGTTTAATTCGTAATTGGTAGAGTCTAAATTTAAATTCAGACAATAATTAGTTTCCCACGCACACACTGATATTTAGTTATCTTCTGTTTTTCCAAAGTCGATAGTTTGAGATCATGCTGCACTTAATTTAAATAAAACAGAACTATACTTCTTTCTCACTTTCATTTAGTCTCCTTGTTTGATCTCTGGACATTTTTAGAGTTTTCCAATGAAACTCTTATAGCAATGAACCTCGTAACTTGGAAACATGATTAAGTGAAGGTGTAATGTCTTAACAGGCACCCCACTTTCCAAACTTTCACACCACTCCAACTAGAGTTCGTTGAACCTCGACAGATTTAATGTGTCCCTCTTCCACGGTGAGTCTTTAGTGGCACCAGTACTCGAATCCGCAACTCAACTCGACTCAACAAAGCTGGCCATGAGATCGCAACTACGATCATTTCACATAAACAATGAATTAAACGAATCTTGTTGTGTAAAAAGTGGTTATATGAGAAATAAAACTCAGAAAAATATGAAGCTGAATAATTCTTATGTAAATCTCACAAGAACAGAACGAAGTTGTGAGTTTAATAAACTCGTCAATCATGAATCCAATCGATAAAGCGAAGTTTAATATTGAAGTTTCCTCTTTCTCTCTATATATACATTTACTATAATACTCCATATTACTTTGAAATATAATTGCATAATCGAAGCAAAATCAAGAAACAAGAATGCAGAATTATTTTTCTTAATTTACAGAATTAAAAATATTTAATTATACAATTAATTCGTCATTATTGAACATCAGTTGGGAGCTCCCCCCCCCTCCCCTGCTGCGTTCGAGGACAGATGTTCCTTCAGCCGCATCCTTCTGAGGTAAAACAAAAGATAAAATTTATAATAATTTGTTTTTGAAATTTTTCAAAAAGTACACACAATTAATAACACATGAAAAAGTCACCCACTTATATTTTTCATAATAAAAATACTATTATTGAGTATTACAACATTCATAAAATAGTTCACAGATGCTAATTTCCTGAGAAGAGCCGTTCTTTAAAAATACCCAAAAAAAAATGCTTATTATGATTAAGTTCTCGAAAAATAGCAGCTATTTTTATAAAATCTAAAATTAATTTTTTACAGTAGCCAAGAAGGAAGAGAGAGACCGTATTACAAAGACTCATTAAATTAAAAACGAACACTTCCATGGTGTCTGAACTTTCTCACGAAATTCTCCTGACCCTGATGAAAATAGTAAATTTTCAAGGGGTTTTTTTTTTCCCACCAAACCTGCGCATAAACCCTGATTAAGAACTTTTAAAATAAATCACCTTTTTTGTGAGTACGAAAAAAAGGCGAGAAAAATAATATAGCCCAAAAGAGTGGTTTTAAAAACATTCCATAATTTCCAGAAGGTAGATTCTGAAAACACCACTCGTCAACAATACCTATACATAAAAAAAAGAAGCTCCAAAAAGTCGTTATAAACACAAGATAGGAACGACGCAAACACGAACCAGCTTAGGTTGTGTATGAAAGATAAAATATATGATTTCGAGTCATGTGCAGTGTCAAGGTTTTTCTAACCCCGCGTTCCGGACGTTCCTTAATTGGATATTTTCTCACGTCAGACGATAAAATTCCTTCAACACCACGTGTCTAGGAAAGGTGAAATGACGAAAAGTAAAAGGTTATATAGTTTCTCATCTCGTTTAAATTTTAGTGTTTCCGGTTGGCCTCTAAGGAGAAAGGGGTTAAAGTGAATTCAATTTTTTCAAAGAGCTCACATTTTTTATATTTTTTTTACTATTCTTTCAACCAGTAAATTGTATTATACATCCATGATTTGTTAAGGCCTGGGTTTTCAAAGGTTAGGGTGAAATTAGGTGATTGTGAGCTTCAAGAATAGTAATTTGTGTTCTTTAGTTAATTCATAAAACTTTCGGTCAAGTATAAATAAGTTTACTTTCAATTCTTTTCACAGAATTTGAACATTTTTATAGACATTTCTTCTGGAACAGACCAAAAAAAATGTAAGCAGCACAATAAAAAGAATTTTTTAAAAACATACACGCAGGAAATATTTAAAACATTCCTAAAGGAGAAAGTTTATCAGATTTAAGATGTTAAAACTCTGTACACCATAAATCTCTTCCATTGCCCACAATTTGTAAGTTACTATAATTTCTCAGAGTTGGCGACTCTATTTCAGAAAGATATCTCCAAAAATAAGAATTCGTAGCCAAGAACGAATTTGTTTTTTTAAAAAAATAGTACGGTAAAAGGATAAAATACGTTATGAATCAAATACGATTCACATTGAAAACATTGAAAATCTACTGTTATCGAAGTAGTGTTGCCAATCGGAAAAATAAAATTTAGAAATTTTTTTTCTTAGGATGATTTTTTTCGAAAAACAACTGTAATTCCTCCACTAAGAGAAAAAAAAACGAATAAATACAACCATAAATAAGTATATTTACTATAAAATGTGTTGAAATTCCCCCCAAAACAGCTCGAAACATTTATTTTCGCAAAGTTATGACTTGGCATGGCTGATGACGTCATATCTCCATTTAACTGAAAAATCGCATAAAAATTGAATTTAAAAAAATTCTAAAGTGAATTTCGAAAAAAAACTCTTCGAGGTTATAGCATATCGACCTTTAGCTTCTACATGCCAAGTTTCATACATCTGGGTTGCTTAATTTCGCGGGAACAGCTGAAACACACAAACCACAAACTCTTTCTTTTATTAGTATAGATTGATCAACGAGGTACCACAAAAGATGTGAAGCAAACCTATGTAAGTAAAAGCATACTTAAAAAAATGCCAGGGGAAAACACACTTTGTGCAACAACATTTAGCATTAAAAATACACAAATACTCTTTAATTTAAAGGAAACTCAAAACCATAAAGAAATAAAAACCAAAAGTGAATTTGCCTGAAAATAATAATAAAAAAAACTGCAAATTAATATTAAACGGGGTTTTTGTATGTTGTCCCTTATAGGATTAAATCTCAACACGTAAAATAAAAAAAATACTCAGAAATATTCTGTCAGAGAAATTTTCATTGCGAAACATCAAAAATTCTTATGAAATACTTGCTTAATTCAAACTTGTCCTGCATCACGAATTTCACGTTAATTTAATAAAAATTAGTTGATCATTGTTAATATGAAACGTTTGTACTTCGACATTTATATTTACTATCGATCGATGTTTCTTTATGAAATGCTAGCGGTTCTACATGAATAAATGAAATAAAAATGTGGAGTGCATTATACAAAAACTTTAATTTGGGGGAAATATTTTATTAAATCTGCTTTTGGTAGATGGTTATTTTGCATTGTTCTGCTTTTGGTTATTTTGCATTGAATTAAAAAAAGTATTCTAGTAATACTTTTCCCATAAAAACCGAATTGAAATTATTTTAAGATCAATCGATTATGTTTTCAAAAATTTTGAAAACAGAATCACATACTTCATTTCCAAATATAATTTTAATGCCATTCTTCAAAAGTAAAAAAAAAAAATTTAACTTATATTAATTAACGAATGAATTATTGTTAGGAAAAATTATAAAACTCTACAAGCAGAAACTATAAATTACAATTTATACAAGGAGATTTTTCAATTTCATACGTTCTAGATCAGCAGACGCCAACCTGTGGTCCATGGAAATGTTTTGATGGTGTAACGTTTTCCCGCCTCGCTGCTGAAGATCAGCTTCCCTGTGCAGATAGCATTACGCCGTTCATACCCACACGTGCACCCATTAAATATTGCGGAGTCCTTTCATTGACATTACGCCGACAATCGATGGCCATGAGAAAACCAACGGCTGGATTCCACCTGCGAATCGAACCTCAAGTAAAATTCAAGGCATTAGAAGGGTCCACCCCGACCCAGGAAAGTGGACTCGAAAAGAGATGCTGTGTTTGCCTCCTCCTTCAGCAATAACATATTCTGTGGAATTAGAGTATCACATATTGTGAATTCAAAGTGTGAATACCACATAGTGTAAATAACATGCATCTAAATGTAAATATTGCAATTAATATATAGCTGTAGACGTGATAAATCAATAATTTAATTTCTTAAGTCTCACGCTTACTTATCAATTTTCCCAAATAGACACAATGATCCGCATAAAAATTGGGACATCATTTAAATTTTCGGAACGTAAGGAACATGGAGTATGGAATATGAATGAGACTTTTTTTTTAAAATTTTAGCTACTACTTATAGCAAAATTCATTCTGAGTTTAACGAATTTTCAGCTACCTTTGCAGGTGTAGAGAGTTAGCAACCATGATTAATCGGCGGCATTTATATTGCATTAAATTTATTCAGTTTATTCATATTGCATTGAGTAGCCAGGGTTTTTTTTTTTTTCTTTCTTTTCGTGAAATTTTTTCAGTAATATGGAAATGTAGAAGAGACGTAAAAAAGTGACTATTTAGTTACAGTGGTCAAACATATTAGAGGTCCGCCAAATATAAAATTATACATTTAGTAGTCAACGAAGTTCTTAAGGTTGGCGACTGCTGTTCTAGATCAACAAACCACTAAATTTCCGAATATTTTCTAAAAAAAAGCAAAAACTGAAAATATTTTTTTCTTTGATTTTGAAACGTTACATATATATTTAACATATTTTAAATGGATATGTATTTCCGGTTTTTATTATATTCCATCATCTTAATATATTTCTTTAAAATGTATATTTTTTAAAGCTTTCATTAAAATTTGCATTGTAATATATTCCTCAAACTACGTAAAATAAGTTATAAACCACCAATAATATATACATCCCTTTTTCAGATAATACCAAAATAAATTCCAATTGATGCATTTCAGCCTTAATAAACTCCAAGATTTATCACTGCAAAAAAAGAATGTCTGACATTGATGGATAGTCATATAAATAATTCAGAAAGAGACCGTTTTATACTCCATCCTCAGTCTAACACTTTCTCTAGCCGGGAAGATGACATATTTTGGGAGGGGGGGGGGCATAATATCAATTTATAACCATCATTATTAATTAAAAAAATATTAAATTTTAAAATGCAGTTTCTTACAATATAGATAAATATTCGTCTTCATTTCTGAAGAAAAAAAACGATAGAAAATTTAAAATAATATTCTACATATGTGGAGGTGTTTAAAGTTGATATACTTAAAATAAAACACTCCCCATGAATCAAGAGAACATCCGTTAATTTTGATGACTGTGGATGTAAGGACAAGGTCATGATATTGAATGTCAATTTTTATTAGTAATTCAAAGCCAATTAGATTTGACACAGCAATTCTATCCAGAAAACATTTTTTTCTAGCATGAGTATAGCTGAATTAATACGAAAAATCAATTTCTATTGACTAAGATTTTGGGGTAAAGATACTTTATTGTTTTTATCAAAAATACCTCCATTTCAGAATCATATGCCTTACTATAATCAGCAATGTAGAAACTTTATAACAGTATTCAAGGCAGAGTGATCATAAAATACATACTTCTTAAAAGTGAAAAATGTGACATCTATCTTTATCTTACACTTTAAAAGTAAGATTATAAACATTAGTACACTATGCTGCTTCAACAAGATCTCCGAAACTATGTTCATAAATGAAGGATCGTTAACTTATAAAACTAGTTATTTAACAGTTTAAACTTCTTAACCGCTCGACAGGAACAATAACCTTTAATTACACCATTAAGTCAATTTTTAGCGCGTTTTTCACGTAGCGTAAAAAAAGCGCTATTAGGACGCAAATTTCGTCTTCGTCCCATATTTTGTCGTACCTTTTTCTCAGCCAATGAGCAACCGATTGACCTCGGGTTTTCGGCATTTGGTCGCATTTGTGCCCTAGATGAGCCAAATCATATTTAAATTGAATAATTTAAAAAAAAATTTTATTTTATTTTAAGTACAGTACTACTTTCTGTTAGTAAAAAGTTCTCTAGTTGCATTATATTGTAAAATACAACATGTGAAAAACGCGCTAAAATTACTTGGCCATGCCGATGATTGATATCTTATTTGATAATTTTTATAAAAAATTTAAAATTTTTTTTTTTTAAGTATAGTACTATTTTCTGTTAGTAAAAAAGTTCATTAGTTGCATTATTGTAAAATACAACATGTGAAAAACGCGCTAAAATTACTTGGCCATGCCGATGATTGATATCTTGTTTCACTTTACAGAATCACAAGAGTATGTTTAGTGCCATTTCAGTAAACAAGCCATTCACAATTCATAAATACCAAATCAACTCACTCAATAACCATTTATCTTATAAATTGAAGCCCATGACATTATATGCCACTTGGTGAATGCCTTATTTGACATCTTTGAAATAAAAATGCTTAAACTTTCAATTATGACCTTCCATTTATCTTAATCTTTTACAAAGTATTCCAGAAACGTGTTAGAAAGATTCATAAATGGCAAGCAATACTCGTTCCTCAATATAATTAATGGTCTTGTGCCCTTATAGAACCTATCAAATTACCTACTATATTTTACAGGAGTTAAGATGTACCCAATATAGATGGACATGAAATCTTCAAACATACGATTTTTTCCTGGATATGTACAGTCAACAGGTTAGAGGTTTGAAACATTACATTTTCTTCGGAACACAATACAGTTATTCTTCAACAGTTATATTTCTATTCGATTATGATAGGTTTCCTTTTGAATATAAACAAAAAGGAATAAAATCTCATTCGTTACTTCAAGGTTAAGATAAACTGTTAAATCAGAGGCGGACAATTGTTTTGGCTCGAGAACTGCATTGTGGAAGTGGAGGATACCGGAGGACCGCACCTTATGAAATTGATTGTATTCATTAGTTAATTTGACATCCCAGAAAAGGTATAAATTTTACGATAAAAATCAATAATTATGTTAAAATAATTGTAGTTTTATCCAATTTATTAACTGGGCGAATTCCCTATCATTTATAGCTGCAATCACATTTAATTTTAGAATCAGTTTGATGAAACAAATGTACCCTATTACGCTTTTCTACAACTTTTTTGGAATCCGGAGTGAGATTGGATTGCTTGTTTAAATTCTCACCAGACAGCAAGTTAACGTCAATCAATTTGCATCTTTATTTACAATTCTTATCTTTATGCAAGTATATGTCGCAATTCTCACAAATATATGTCGATCAAACCGTAAAGTATATTTTCTCCAGGAGCGTAGCTACTGCCATATCAATGATACGGGGCCCTCAAGCTCTGAGGCCCCAAAACGCGTAAATAAAAAAATCGCAAAATGTTAAGGGGACACAAGCAAGGGCCTCCAAGGAACTTTGATACATGGCCCCCCTCAAGACTAGCTACGCAACTGATTTTCTCCATATTTGGTTTTATGATTGTTTCGGCGGACCGCCTATTTGCTTACCCCAGGTCTAATTCAAAAGATACATAAATCAAGTGAAATAAAGTAAACCCTAAAATATTCTCTAATATAGTACAAATAAGTATTTCAATATCACATACTCTGCAAAACCATTTTTAAGGCTGTTTTTGGCTTATGTTAAAGAATAGATCCAAATTCGGAATATTTTTTTCAGATATAAAAGTACTCAACATAAATATTATATTCTGGTTTCACTATCTTGTAGAGAACCACTTATTTTATCATACTACTCATTTTTATCCGAGTTGACACATTTTTTTCTTTTATAAATTGTGTTCGCATTTTGTCTCCTATGCCATAATGCTAAATGAGCTATCCCTTTACATGTTAAAAGAAAAAAAAGCTAATTATTTATAAATATTTTGAAATTTAAAAACACTATATTATATTTTAAAAAAATGCACAAGTTATACAGTATCACAATTTTTTTTAAAAATTGAGGCATTTTTTCTGTTCGAAAATGTGCTCCGCGTTAAGTTCACACTCTCGTGCTAAGTTCACACTCTCGTGCATATGACGAAAACAGCCTTAACACTTCGAACACACAGGAGAAGATTTCGAAGTAATACATTTCCAAACATTCAATATATCTTTTGATAAACATCTCTCCACATTTACAAAATCTCACCATTAACCCAGAAATTCATAACCGCCGTGCATTTAAATTAACTATTAGCACCCACACGTGCCATCCCATCTCGTTAAATGAGACAACCTAACCTCTTTGAAGGCGAACCGCACAACCTTCTCCGCCATTTCCGTTTCTAAAGACCCTTTGTTCCTAATTCACTAATTGAGCAGACCATAAGCACAACCATTGACCTCACTTTTAACAATTAAAAAAAAAAGGCAATCCACACGATGTTGAGTTTCGATGCGGGAACACATCAGAAGGCAACAAACAGCAAAGAGAGGGAACGCCTTGGACCGCTCCTCTTTAATGGATCCCTTGCTGAGAGTAAAAAAAGAAACTCATTAACAGAAAAACGGAGAGGGAAAAAAATGTTTGTTTTCAGCATGCATTATAAAACACAGTGCCCTAATAGCTCCTAGACCGTGACCCACTTTAAATGTTTCCGCTCCAAGCCGAAAAGACTTCAAGGTAATTTTAAAACAATGAAGGCATCCAATAATTATCGCTCTTATATTTTATCATTATCACTCGTTAGGTTTTACAAGCTACCATGATCAACTTTTTTTTTCATGTTAGAATGCTATTAAGATTTGAATGTCTTTTATGCGACAGTTGTAATTCATTGTTTAGAGAAAAAAGAAAGAGAGAAACAAGAATAAATGGATTTTGTACTACAAAGGATCATCAAACATACTAAATCGAAAAGAAATTCCCAGATTTTTAAGTTAAAAAGATAGTTCAATTAAAAAAAAAAAGGGTACATCATCGAATATAAAAACGTAACGCTACCAAATTAGTTTTTCACATCAGTAGCATATTACATTTTATACACATTAACTTCAGTAAAAATTAACTCTGGTTTTTTTTATATCATTATAAAACAAGGGACGTCAAAAATTCATTTAGAACTAATCCTTAATTTTATTTAGATCGAATACGTCATTAACCTTGTATTTAACTTGAAATAATTTCGAGAGAAAGAGAGAAGTCTGAGCATCGACTTTTTAATATAAAAATAATCACAGAAATACGCGGTGAAAATAATCACTGAAGAAATACGCGGTGGTGTTAAAATTCAGAAATAATGACAATGTTTCATCCTCGTCCCTTATACTGCTTAAGAATTATATATATTCAGTTCACATTTTAAATCAGCCCTTCTGCCAACAGTGAATTAACATTTAAGAATTTCAAATCTTTGAGGAACGGAAGAGAGAAAAAATCAAAAGAATTTTTTTTCACCCACTTAAGTACTCTTGTTACTAGTAAGGAAACTTCACAACAGCGTACACAAAAATATTTTCACTGTGACAGCAATAAAAAAGGTGTCACTGTATGTTTAAATAGTGATTTTAGCAAGTTATCCAATACAAATTTTGAAAGTCAAAATAACAAGACCCAAATGATGTGTGTGATCATTAAAAAAGACATTGTTTAAACCTACTCAGTGGCGTAACGTACGCCACCGCATTGCAGGAGGTCCCTGGATTCTAGAGGGTCCAAAACTTGACTTTGCAAGGGTTTCTATTATTCTTCGTTACGCCACTGAACCTATTGCATTTCTTCATATATCAATAACGAAGTTGATTTTTATTAAATTATTTTTTTATTACTAGCCATTTTTTTAAATTTTTTTCCTTCCATTTTTATACTTTAGTTTCTTTCTTATTTCTATTAATATATATCTTACTTTCCACATGTCATATGCCAGCTCCATTGACTAAGTTTTTCTTTAGTGTGATAGCAACATGTTTTGAAAGAGTTCATGAATTCTAGCAATTGCTTTACTTCGCTTGCTGTCATATACGAACGCCATCAGACAAGTATTTATCTTTGCGCGATGGCAACATATTTTGAAATAATTATGAAATTTTAACAGTTGATTTCTTTTCTTGCTAACAAATGTTGTCACACAAAAATGTAGCAATTGTAAAATGAAATTCGTATTCGTAAAATAAAACTGCTATTGTTTATGATAAAGACGTGTGTGTTGTGCGACGAAAGTTCTTTGAATGATTTGCACAAACAATACTTGGATCAAGAAGTTATATCAGGGGTACTCAACTTTTTTTTCCTGCTGGGCCGCATACATATGTCAGCTATTTCACCACAGACCGCAACATGAGGATATAAGGAGGAGGGGGGTTGCTTTAAGATCAAGATAACACTGGAAATTTTAAAAAGTGGAAAAATGATCAAAATATTATAATTCCTGTTTTGCTTCTTTTTTATTAAAAAAATTATTTTTCATATATTTTTATTTTGTCACTAACACTAAATTAGAATCACACACATTTAAGAAACACTCCTTCACAATTTCTGCATCAGTCAACAGTTTCGTATATGATTACCAATAATATAACGAACTTCACAGGATGTCTTTAAACTTCACAGGATGTCTTTACCATTGTGATATAACCACGAACAAAATACTTTGTTGTAAAGATTATTCAAGAAAGCTTTTTTATCACCTCTTGAAAGATATCTTCGAGGGAAAGTGTCATTGAATGATTCCTGTTTATTGGTATTTTTTAAAAAAATACAGCACTTTCGCCACAAATCAAACAATTACTGATCCATGTTTGTTTTTCACTACAAATTAGTCAACCTCCCAATAGCCCATTAGTCTTGAAACGATATATTTCTTCAAACATTTTTCGCTTGCAAGATATGAAAGATAGTCAAAAATTAGTTCCACCCATATAATTGTAGGTACTCCACTGTTGTCTGGTATCACAAACCGTAACCATTACAAACAGAAAAAGAATATTAATTCGCACCAGTAAGACATCGACAGCCAAAAGCGAAATGGATAGATTTGATTTTTTGACAAAGAATTTCCCACCAAATTTTTAATACAATGTTCTTAAATAAGTGAATTTCTCAGAGCAATAGGCCATGACCGGCCACTTAAAAAGGCTCGGTGGGCCGCAGGTTGAATATCGCTGAGATAGATGATAGTATTTTATAATAAAATTGTACTTAATATATTTTTCTCCATGAAACGTAAAAAGTTTCACATCCCAGATCTTAACACTTCATCTATCGCTCATTCGCCTTGTTTAATTGTTTTATGTTATTGTGCACCATTGTTCTACGAATGAACATAAATTTTAAAAAAGTTGTCTTTCATGTATTAATTTTCAAAATGTCGGCCTAATTTTTTTTATAATTTTTCAATAAAATCATGAGGAAAGCAAGTATTAAAATCTAAGCTCGTTTGATATTACTCTTTGTTAGTAAGTGAATAAAAAATTTAGCACAATAGTTGAATACACAAAATTATTAACAATTTATTAATAAAGTTTCCCCAATGTTTTCTACTCACAAAAATAACAAGATACTGAAGTATACGATAACACAAATAAGTACATTAATATTATGACTTGGACCGCAAAAACAAGTTATCAATTATCTTACTTGTTCCACTCATCACATTTTTACTTCATTCAAGCGAATCAACCTACACTCCACCCAAAGCAAACAGGAAATGAGTTGCCAGAAAAGAATTATATGTGACTTACAAATTCTTATTATGAAAGAACATTTCTTAGTATCGTTCCATGAAATTAACCACACACACACACACATTTTCATTCACATAAAAATTAAAAGCAATTTTATCTTCGATGTATTGCAATGATAACGCATAATTTAAAATTTCTTTCACTTTATCGGAAGTCAAACCTTTCTTTTTAAAAGTAAATCTTTTATTTCGGTACATTAGCTATCTCATAGGGAAAAAAAAACTATTTACAGAATTTTTAGACATCAAGTAGATACATATCCATACTAACTGTTGCATACATTTTCATCATAAGGGATTTAAGATTAATTTAATGAAAGGAGTAACTTGTTTAAGTAATGCACAACTATAAAATGGAGAAAAAGAGAAAAATTTTACACACGTTAATTTTTAATTTTTTTTAAGTGTAAAAGGGAATTTTTTTCTTTACTGTATAAATTTGGGAAGGCGCGCTTTACCAACGCAATGAATGTGGCAGACTGCTCAACCTAAACATTATTCCATAAGATAATAAAATAATCGAATGCCTCGTCAAATGAGAATAACCTAGTGGTGATCTAACCATAACTGTGTGATATTTATCAAACATAAGAATTGATTATGGTTGTATTATCCGTAAGACTGACAGAGGAGAAAACTTAACGTGAGATAAGGGATCGTAAAACTATTTTTGCTGAATATTTTCTTATGTTGATTGATTATAAAGCGCTGCTGAGGCCAAACTCTACAAAAAACTTGACTTCGGAAAACAGAACATGTTCAATACAAAGAGAGAAAACAATGTTGTTGTTATGATGAAAACACGTTCTGTTAACCAACAAAGCACACAATATTTGTTCAGATCTAAAATATTTGCTAATATATTTTGAATGTAAATTTTTTCCAGAGATCGATTCTATTTTTTTTTTAAACGTAGCCACTGTATGTTTGGTATTTTGATAGGAAAAAGATGTCCCATATACAGATTGAGAAAGTTCTTTAATATCTCTATAAAGCCTTAAATTCTCCTTGGTATCTTCGAAATAGAGAAATTATGATGTAGATTTAAAAGGTATACTATACACAATGTTTCCAACAGCTTGCGTGTGTATTATCTATACTAATAAAAGAAAGAGTTGTGTGTGTGTGTGTGTGTGTGTGTGTTTCAGCTGTTCCGGCGAAATTAAGCAACCGAGATGTATGAAACTTGGCATGTAGAAGCTAAAGGTCGATATACTATTAACCTCGAAGAGTTTTTTTCAAAATTCACTTTAGATTTTTTTAAAATTCAATTTTTAAGCGATTTTTCAGCTAAATCTGTACTAATCAGAGAAAAGTTTGTGTGTTTCAGCTGTACCGGCGAAATTAAGCAATACAGAAGTATGAAACTTGGCATGTAGAAGCTATAGGTTGTTATGCTATTAACCTCGAAGAGTTTTTTTCGAAATTCACTTTAGATTTTTTTAAAATTCAATTTTTATGCGATGTTTCAGTTAAATGGAGATATGACGTCATCAGCCATGCCAAGTCATAACTTTGCGAAAATAAATGTTTCGAGCTGTTTTGGGGGGAATTTCAACACATTTTATAGTAAATATACTTATTTATGGTTGTATTTATTCGTTTTTTTTTTCTCTTAGTGGAGGAATTACAGTTGTTTTTCGAAAAAAATCATCCTAAGAAAAAAAAAATTTCTAAATTTTATTTTTCCGATTGGCAACACTACTTCGATAACAGTAGATTTTCAATGTTTTTCAATGTGAATCGTATTTGATTCATAACGTATTTTATCCTTTTCCGTACTTTAAAAAAAGAGGGGGGGGGGCAATATGTACCGTAAAAGTGTACAGATATTCCAGGTGAGGTGATTTCGTTTTTCGCTTAACTTTTGACTCCGAAAATTTTGTGACGGGATATCAAACATCAGATGGATTGTTAGCCCGCCAACGTTAGTGGACAAAACCAAAGTTTCGCTACCGTATTAAATTCATGTATCTGTGTATAATTTTTGTTTATAATTTTTTCTTATCAGTTTTTGTGATTTGTAATAATGCACGCTGGCCTAAAGCTACTATTTTTACTGTTGTGACCACTTTTAAAGATATTTACTTTCCATAAAATGTTCTATTTAATTTTATGTTCCTGATTAATCTTAGCTCTACTATGATTATCAAAAAAGCCTGATTACACTCTTCAAACCTTTTTGCTGTATCTGAAAATTTTTTGCTTCTCCATGTTTATTAATTTTATGTTATTCTTAGAGTCAATAATGCAAAAAGATTTGTTCATATTTTTGGTAAAAAACAGTTGCAAGGACCTTGGGTTTGCACATTTGCTTTTACTTATTCTTGCTAACCTGAATGTTGGTGGTATTATCAATCTAAGGTTGTGCTTGGGCTACAATTCATTTCACGTTCATATCACGACAACAGAAGGTAGTCGGCCCCAAAGTAAGAAAAGCTGTTAACTAAATCATTGCCTATATATATAAATAGCAGTACACTTTAGCGGTACATCTTGCCTACTTCCCATCAAAATCAGACCTTTGCTTTTGTATTTAAGGTTGCTTTTCGGGTTTGAATTAATGTTATTTCTACAATTGCTAGATTACATTATATATATATTTACGTTTCTTTTATTCATGTTCAAATTTTTTAATATTTTCTGGCAAAATTAAGGCTTAATTTTCTTTTGTTTTCGATAACCTTTTAATTAAAATTAATGCTGTATTTTCTATTTTAGTGTCTCGCATATGCACATATTATTGCAAGTTGGCAATTGTTGCAATAATACGTTAGTACCTTTTCTTTTTGTTGTAAGCTAGATTATGGTACTATTTTGCGACATCGATGAAACATGGAATTTGCCGATAAAGGTAAAAAGCAATAATCTTTTTTGGTACTTACACATTGTTGCAAATATTGCCAACTTAATAAATGACTTGCCAAATTGGCAACCATATGCTTCATTTCATGTAATATTGCCAATAGTTTGCAATAATATGTAAGTACCATAGAAAATGACACTCCATTCAAACTAATTGGATTATCAGATTGCCAATATCATGATTTGAGTTTGAATTTATGATACTTACATGTAAGCGTCATCACAGCCAAATTGGCGCCATGCTAATGCTCCTTGATATCAAAAGATTCTTACGTGTTTTTATATGAAAAAAAATCAGCTGGATTTTGTTGGGATATAGTATGATTTGTGTGTGCTTAGTTCCAGTTTGGCTGTGATGATGCTAATATGTAAGAACACGAAGGCTAATATGAATTTTTATTTACATATGACATTTTCTGACATATTTTATTTTTGTTCTGAGCTGTTTATGGTATTTTCGTCAAAATTAGACCTTGATTTTTATATTTGAGGTTGCTTCTTGGGTTCAATTAATATCATAATTTTTACTATATGTAAGGTTGCTTCATATATATTTATGCTTATTTTCTATCTGTTTCAATTTTTCATGTTTAAGACTTTCTGTGATTTAAGTCATCAGAGATTCTTAAGCTGGGAAAGAAATGACTATATTAAATCTAAAACCAAAAACACTACAGAAGAATCAAATGTATACATATAAAGGTCAAAATGAAAATAGAATAATAAACCTGACACAGCCTTTAACCAAAATAGGTATTACAATATGACTACATACAAAATAAATCAAAAATTTTTAAGCTGAAAAGAAATGACAGAATTAAATCTAAACCCAGAAATGGTTCAGAATAATCATACAAAATATAAGCAAAACAATGTATATTAAACTAATTTAGTTATTGAAAAATATATAACAGGTTTAGCTGGAAGACTGATGCATCTTTCTATCAGAATACAGTCTTAAAAAAATTAGTCAGATTTTGGTGGATATAGCGTGATTTGCTTTGTGCCAATTTGGTTGTGGTGATGCTAATATGTAAGAATACAAAGGCTAATACAAATTTTTATTTATATATGAGGTTTTCTTTTTGTTAAACTGAAATTAGTGATGCTATCAATCTGCAGTTATATTTAGGCTATGCATAGCGTGAAACTAAGTCAGCATGACCATTTGGTCAAAAAAATAGGTATTTATGTATTATCGCAACCTATGATGGCATTATATGAAACGAAGCACATGGTTGCCAATTCAGTGTGGACAACACATAGGAAATTATTGCTGTTGTCAACTTGATGAGTTATTAATAGAGTTGGCAATTGTTGCAATAATACATAAGTACCAAAAAATCTTCCTATAATATTTCAGTTCTTACATATTATCGCAACCTATTAGAGACATTACATGAAACAAAACACATGGTTGCCAATTTAACGCGTACAACACATGTGAAATCAGCGTTGCCAACTTGGCGAGTAATTTTGAACAGTGGCATTCGTCAATAAAATCTTAAGTTCCTACATTTCCTTCTGTTAAAAAAGGGTACTGTTTTTCCTGATACTAATGTATTAGAGTCACTACAGTCAAAGTGGCTTTTTTCACCAATAAGAATCTGTTATTTTGATATTGTGGTGCAAATTTTGCTGCAATGACGCCAATACATAAGTACCATTTTCCTTTATAGGCAGATTCCATGTTTTTCCATTGTAACAAAAAAGTAGAAAAATGCAACTGAAGAAAATGACACTCAATTCAAACTAATTGAGATTAACAGATTGTCAATATTGTGATTTTAAGTTAGAATTTCTATTCACGTATAAGATTTTGCTTATGGTAGTTTCATCAAATCTTTATTTAAAGTAGCTTTTGGTTTGAATTAATATTATAATTTCTATACTATATGTAAGGTTACTTTTATATTTATTTGTTTCTTTTATTTCAATTTAAATATTTAAGATTTTCTGCTATGTGTTTTTTTATGTTCAAAACTTTATGGCAATTTTAT
>BMAO01020320.1:0-21188 GCA_019973975.1 Trichonephila clavata
ACTTCGCTCTATCGCCGACATTTCACTATGTTTCCATTGAGAGAGAGTCACCCTTATAATGTAAGGAATGGCGTTGCTTGCGAATATTACGATTTTAACTTAAAATAAATGCAAATAGAAAATAATATTAACGTATTACACATCCCGATATAAATTATATTTACATTTTTTTAAGCGTTCATTACACAAAATTTGTAACAATGTGTACTTTTCTGAGCAGAGATCAGTTTCGGAAGGTGTTTTCAACAAGAGAGTTACGGGGCGTTTTAATTTAAAAAAAAATCCTTTTTATCACTATTAGATCTACAGACTTAAAATTTAAACAAAATATGGTTTTTGTTTTGTTTTTTTTGTTTAGCTGAGATATGCAAAGAGCTTTTTTATGTTTAATTTGGAATTCACATAAAATTAACTCATAAAAACTACTTAATCCTTCACACAATTTGTATTGCTTAATTTTTCAATTCACCGGTGCGAAAAACAGATATGCCAGCTAGTTATATATATATAGCTTTGGACAAAGGCTAATAATATTTATCGTTAACCTTTTATTTTAATGGATTGTCCGTGTTTAGACTGAATAGTTTTCTACAAGGATGTTAAAACATCAATTTAAATTAAATTTAGTTAATAAATAAGGGTAGGGTATAAAGAAAACTCGTTATAGAGATAATTATCTAAGCAATTGCTGATTCTAAAGTCAATTTTTTTAAAATTTATTTTGTAAAATCAACACACAAAAAAGATAAATTTCAACAATCCAATAATTTTTTTAAAAAAATATTTTGAAATTGTTTTTTTTATTTCAGTTATATATACTAGAAAATTATATATTTATATGAATTAGTACAAAAGGCTCATGCTGACCAGTTTTCTTCAAGTACAAGTTTCAGTAATCAGTATTAATCTGTATTTCGTAATTTTACAGTCTACAAATTAAATAATAATTGATAAAATCGGTTTTTTTAAACCAAATATTACGCAAATGCAAAACTAAAACAAACTTCATGATTACGAAAAATTGAAATAATTTTTTCCTTCTAAAAATATAAATTGCGCGCTTTCTTAACACGAATACATGTTTATGTTTGATCTTTTTAAACACATGTTTACATTATGTCATTGAACTTTAATAAATAAAGTCAGACAATGTCTTGTGTAAGCAAGATTAATATACTCTAAATTATATTTTTATCCCCGAATTATATATTTAAGATTTTTCAGCCGGTTGATAATCAGAACTAAAGAAAAGATAAAATTAAATAAACCATATTTTCTTCCTAAGAATCTAGCGATAAAAAAATCGCCATTTCCATTAAATTAAAAGAAAAGTTTAGAAAAATATTATTTCTGGCACTGTTCATATTAAACATATGTCCGGAATGTTATTGAACTTTATTAAATTACGAGAAGTAGATGATTGCTTGTAAACAAAATTAATATTTTCAAATTAAATTTTTTTAAACTTTCGAATACGTATTCATTCTATACTGCGTTAACTAAATAAGAAAAAAAGGTAAAAATCTATTAAAGGTCACTGACAACCTTCGGAACAATAATTTTGAAAAAGCTTAAAAATGAGTATTTTTTTTATGCTTAGTGTCAGTTTAATTAGAATATACCATAAAATCCAGCGCGTAACGCGCGCCTGTACTTTCAAGCTGCAATTTTTATTTTTTAGGTGAATTTAAGTAATTAAGGTTTGTAACCACCTTTTGCTTAGACTAATCCCATATTAACAGTAGAAAGACTTTCACGCCCTCTAGCGGTTAGATTAGGCGGTTAGCCCCTTAGCGATTCACTGATGGCCAAGATTCGGAACTGTGAGGACGTACGAGAATGCACTCTGATCCCTTTCAATTACCAACATGGGGTGCCAAATTATAAGGGGGTGGCCCAATGTAATAAAGGGACACGCGTGGAAAGGGGTTCTTAACTAAGCTCACCAGTTAATTAAAATACGTTTATTGGACAAAACAAACATTTACATACATAACTAGATAACTAATATTTATAGATTAGAATTGAAAGGGATCGGAGCGCATGCTCGTACGTCCTTACAGCTCCGAACCTTGGCCATTACTGAAGATTGTTCTAACCGCTAGAGGGCGTGAAAGTCTTTCTACTGTTAATATGGGAGGAGTCTAAGCAAAGGATTGTTACAGGTTTCATTTTTATAGACCCTTTGCGATTATAAAAAGGTTACTATAAAATACTGCGCACCTCTATACTTTCATGCTACATAATTTTTAGGTATGTTCGTTGCGTGTAACCCCCCTTATTTACGAAGAAACCTGAAACGCACGTGTGCAATGCTCTTATATTTTGAAGTCATTTATTCGAGGTATTATTCCAAGTTTTTGTAAAAAATAGTGTACTTCTAGAACTACAACCCTTTAAGTTCATAAGGAATGTTATTTCTTTCAAAGAAACAGCATTTCGATATATTTACAAAAATCCATTTTTTTGTCCATTTTTTTTTTTTTTTTTACTTTTAAGGTTTTGTTTTAATACCCGGGGTATAATGCGTACCCGTAAATTTGAACTTATTTTTTGAGTTCAAAGTGCGTGTTATACGCCAGATTTTGCGGTACATAAAAAAATTGATTTAAGAATATTATTACAATGACATTTGTTTGGCAAAAAGGAATGGCCGCGGTAGCCAAGTGGTCAGATATCGGATCGTGATTGGTATGTTACGAGTTCGAGTCCAGTACCACTAAAGACCCGCCGGGTAGGAGAGCGATGCCCGTTGAATCTGTCAAGTGCTCAAACATCCTCCCGTTGGTGTGGTATGGTAGTTAGGAGAATGGGTGCTAGCTCAACTATCATCATCGTCACTTGACCAAGGTTCAAAATTGTTGTAGTTCAGAACATTTTCCCGTTATGTGAAAAGCTTCTATAATAATAATATCATGCTTATATGTGGTTAAGACTTCTGCACAGAGCCAGAACTAGGCTTTTTGAAGTATATATAATTTATTCATATTTTAATATATTAGAGAGAAATTTTAATGAAAAACACCGGTTATTATTTCTGTTGAAAATAAACCTTCAACCTGCTTATACCTCAATTTTCTGTCTCACCAGCAATTTCCGACAAGTGAAGTACAAGCAAATCGTGATGCTATTTAATCGTACCGCTATCGAACGTGCCGCGTCTAATTTGCGTAAGGTTTTGCATAAAGTTCTTTTCTCCTGTGGCATCGGTTCTTGGCATAATGTATGAATTCACGTGATATAATTGTTCTAAAAATTTTATTATGACTGTTTTTAATATGTTTTTGCACGATTTAATGCTAGATTTATATTTTTAGGTTTAAGAATGTAACTTTTTTTATTTAAAATATTAATAAATTTAATCTTTTGAGCTTTTTTTAGACTTCCATTTAATGGTTCATGAGTTTCTCTGCTAAAATGATCGCGTATTAGTTTCATTATAATTCGTATCGATTTAAATATGGGAATTTTTCAAAAAGCTAATTCAGGCTATAGAAGTCTCTTAGCTATATATACGCAAAGTATTATTATTAAAGTATTTCCTATAAAAGGAGAATGTTTAGAAAATATGCCATTTTTTTCATCTTTTTTTTTACCAAAATTTGCATTAAAATTTTTTTATAGTGATAATATTTGTAAAACATTTTTATATGCATATTTTAATTTAACTGACACTAAATATCAAAAAATTAATTATTTATACGTTTTTCAAAAGCATAGTTTCGAAGGTGGTCAGTCACCTTAAATCAATTCATTTGTTAATCAAAACTAAAGTACGTTGTTGTCACAGAACTAAGTGAATACATTTATATTTATTTAAAAAAAGAATTCTGGAATGGAATTCCATTCAATTACAATTTCTGCCTCCACTTTTCATCGAACTCGTTTACCCGCCTTTGGAATTCGAACCCTTACCGATTGGTATGAAGAAAAAGATCAAAAAACTAAATAAAGAATTCGATTTCTCTCCTTATTTGGATTCTGGATATCTTGTCATCCATTCCATTGAAGAGGCCGAAGTGATTGGCCTTCTTTTTCTTAATGTTCTAGCAGGCTTCTTGTGATCAGGCCACGCCTGGATGCTTTCCTGACTGTCCGTCAATCAATGTGTCTACCGTGGTCCACAGGTAGCGGACAAAATTGAAAATCAATCACGATTGATCCGTTAAATTAAAGGATACATTCGAACAAAGAGGTGGAAAGTAGTTTTAGAAGTAAATGGAGACCAAATCAAAACTTTTATTTTTTTTTTTTTCGATTGATTTCATGAGGAATTCGGATGTCTCTTGAAAGATGCTTCTCAAAAAAAGCTGCGAGAAAATTTGCTTTTTATTTCAGTCTTACATTATATTTAAGAATTTTTTTTATATTTGACTCGAGGAAAAATTGAAGAAAATATTCCGTTGCAATGCATGGATTTATCGTCTTTCAAAAAACTTTCAGAAATATATACAGCAATAAATATCTTGAAACAATTCAATTTGAATTTTGTTAAGATAGTTAATCTGACTAAAAATTCCATTAATTATTCACAGATCACGGCAACAGAAGTCGTCCGTGAAAATACTTTGATGTTCCACAGAATTGCAACATTATTTATATTTTTATGAAGATTCAATTTCAAAAATAATAAGTAACAAAATGTAATATAAAATATGGATTATACTTTTTTTAAAAGTAATTTAGCATTTACTTGTAGCTAAATTTCTTCCAAATTTAGCGAATTTTTAGATGCTTTTGCAAGTGTGTCTTGTGAAATTTGAAAGTGATAGTTGGCAACCATGTTATATATATATATTGGTGGAATGCCACTTCAGTTTGTTGATAATGCGTTACGTTGTCTGTTTGTTATTTATTTTTTAAGTTCCTTTTCAGCGATATGAAACTTTAAGTAGAGTCGTAAATAAGTAACAATACAGTTATAGTGGTCAATCATATTAGTGGTCCGCCATAGAGTGGCCAAGTATATTAGCGGTCCGCCATAGAGTGGTCAAGCATATTAGTGGTCCACCAGAGTGGTCAATTATATTAGCAGGCCGTCATATAGCGGTCAATCATATTACCCGCCATAGAGTGGTCAGTCATGTTAGCGGTCAATCATAGTGTGGACAATCATATTAGTGATCTGCCATATTATGGTCAATCATATTAATAGCCGCCACATTTAAAATTATATGTTCAATGGTCTACGAAATTTTTAAGTTAGATGACTGCTGATTTAGAAGTGTGAGATATCGTTCTCTCCAGTTAGTAATCTTTTTGCGCTCGACTTCGAGAAATGATCGTAATTTGCTGGAAAGTCAAAAATTTTAGAATTTTTAATCTCGTGACCCCTGAAGCAGAACTGAATTCTAGCTCTTTCCCCTCAACATCGATTCAGTCCGATCAAGCTTTTTTCCGTCTTCCGCTTTATCGCGCGCAGTAATTTTTCGACAGTAGGTTTTTTAAAAAAAATTAATTCTAAAGGAACTCTTAAATGTATGGATGTGCTTTTTAGCGCGTTTTTCACGTAGTGTAAAAAAGCGCTATTAGGACGCAAATTTCGTCTTCGTCCTCGTCTTCGTTCCATATATTGCCGTACCTTTTTCTCAACCAATAATTAACTGATTGACCTCGGGTTTTCGGCATTTGGTCGCATTTGTGCCCTAGATGAGCCGAATCATATTTAAATTTAATAATTTTTAAATTTAAAAAAAAATTTAATTTTTTTTAAGTATAGTACTAAATTCTGTTAGTAAAAAGTTCATTAGTTGCATTATTGTAAAATACAACATGTGAAAAACGCGCTAAAATTACTTGGCCATGCCAATGATTGATATCTTTGTTTCATGTTTCTGTTGAAGATGATCCTCATCGTAATAAAGGTTAAAATGTACTAAATAGCTGTTTTATTGAAACAAGAATTATTTTGTCTTTTTACGATAGAAAAAACTCAAACAGCTAAACTTCAATCCCTTGTGGTAGTGCTTAACATAAAAATTATTTTTGATTTTACTTTTCCCTTTCATCTATAAATAACATAGAATATCTTTTCCGCATATGTAGGTTTTGAATTTCTGAAAAAAGTGTTTGATCCACCCTGTTCAGCACTATTTATATTACAAAAACTATACTTGAGTTAGTAACTCACTGAGTTGAATTTCATACTTTCGTCGGTATTTTGACGAAGACAATCGTGCAGCCTCCATACTATTTTACGTGGTAGTCTCCAATAAACGGCGACAAATCTATTGTCTGTCCTAGAAAATTCAGCATATGAGGTTGATGCTCTACAACAGCATATGAGGTTGATGCTCTACAACAGTGGTTTTCTAACTGTGTTCACGGAACCCTGGGTTTCACGAAGCTTACTCAGGAATTCCATGAGTCACAATAAAAAAATCAAAATAAAATTATAAATACGTATGTATGCGAAATGGATTCACGTTCTTTATGAAGTTTGTTCAACCATTAATCTGATACTAATTATCACAACGTTTTGCAAAACTAAACAGTTTTCTAATAAAAACTCACCTTTTTCATTTGTGGAAAAATACTTATAATGAAGGCAAGGGACAACTTGTCGACATATCAACATATTCGACGTTAAAATTAAATTTAAGCAAGAACATCTAAAAACTTTTAAGCTGCAAATTCATGCAGAGAATGCAGGATTTCTCTCACATTTATAAACATTTAGTACCGTTCAGAACACTGTATTTAATGATAAATATTTCTCAACGCGAGTGGCTACAAATATAAAATATAAAAGCAAATTAAACACAGAATAAGAATGCAACTGCAGATATTTCAGTAGGCCTAGACTTCGACAGTTAATGTAAAAAATTCAGTTACATTCCCAGTTACTAAACATAATGCATGGGAAGGTGACACTTGGATCACAAATTAATATTATTAATAGTATGTGAGTAAATTATTCTAAAATTTTTAATAACAAATACAATACTTTTTTTAACTGTCTTTACATTAAGTACCTATAACACGTGTTGATCTACTTTAAATATTATTTAAGACATATAACTATGTGGAATGTGTTCTCCGAAAAACCCTTCTAATTCTAAGGGTTCTATGAGAAACCCACTGCTCCACAAGCTAAGCTATTGCATCCGCTAAGCATTGGGCGAAGCCGTAAGAACTCTTTATAAATTATATATCATCCGATTTTTTTAATATCTGCATATAAACATATACGTCGGCCTAGTTATCAGATAGCGTAACTCCTGGGATACAGAAGACCTACGAGCCAAGTTGTTGTTTATGTTTGCCAAAATAGGCATAACATTACAATATGGCTACCTAAATATTTTAATCGCATGTAATATGGTTGCCATGGGGATAACGTATATTAGAGTTAATTTTTATTGGTTCTTTTCCCGCGGTAACCCTATTGAGATTTCAGGTGATTTTAAATGGATTTCCTTAAAAATTTAATCATTTCCATTGCATTTGTTTTCAAGCTATTATTTCAGTTTCTGTTGTATCTTGTGTTACTTTCGAAGGATATTTCTAATATCATTGGTGAGTACTAGGATATATTTTTAAAAGAATGAGTGTTGTGCTTTCAATTATTGCTATAAATCGCATATTTCTTCTTTATAACTTAATGATGCTTTTTTCACGTTCTTGTTCGATGGAAAGAAGGAACTCACAGTTTTTGGAATATTGCAAGTTATCAGCACTTATTAATTGATATTCATTATTAATTTTAATACATATTAAGTAATTGTTTTATTTAATTATAATATTTGTTTTTTTATATTATTTATTTATAATTGTTATTCTTTTATTTATTTTTTTATAAATATTACAATATATTTTTTATAGTTATTATTTTATATATAAATTATATTAATAGTATATATTATATATAATAATAGTAATTATATGAATATTATTATACATAATTATTTTTATGTAAAAATTATGAGTATTATTATATATTATTACTTTTTTAAATTATATTAAATGATAATAATAAGGACACTCATGGACAAAAAATTAGCGCACTAAGAGGAGTCGTCAAAATGAAACAAAATTTTACATACGTAACACTACTTTGATATAAATATATTAGAAAATCAATGAAAAAGAGATTTATTTTAGAGAAAAAGGCAACAGAACGGAGGATTTATACCCTGTTGAATCCCTCTAGCGCGATGCGCAATGCGATACGATAGGGCTTTGAGGTATACAAGTTCTGTATGATGTCTTGAGACAATTCGTTCTATATTTGCTGTAACCTTGCCTCTAGTTCTTCAAACTCGTGGGATACCCAATTCACCGTCCCAAATGTTCCCAGATATGTTCGATTGGGATTAAATCTGGGGATCGGGCAGGCCAAGGAAGGGTAGTAACCGTGCGGAGACAGTCTGGTGACACCCTTGCCGTGTGAGGCCGAGCATTGTCTTGTTAAAAATGACTCATGGAGCCGTGCATGAGTGGCAACGCATGTGGTTGCAGGATGCCGTGGACACACCGCTGGGCTGTCATGATGCCACGGATCAATACTAGGGGTGACCGTGTATGTGGGCAATGGCACCCCATGCCATCACAGCCAGCTGTGGGAGCGGTGTGTCACTGTAAAGCAAAGGCAGGATTGAGGCGTTCAACATGGGGTCTCCACACACGAACACGATTGTCATCACTGCTGAAATTGAATCTGGATTCGTCGCTAAAGACGACCTGGTTTCATTCCGCTGCAGTCCAGTTTCCTCGTGCGCGGCACCACTCCAAACGGAGGTGTCGATGAGCGTCAAGGGCAGCAACAAGTAATAGGGTCCACGATCTCAAACGTACTTCAGCCAGGCGCCTTCGTATGGTTCGAGAAGACACAAAGGTCCCTAGTGAAGGTGTTACCTGAGCCTGGATGGCGGCTGGTGAAGCATTTGGCTGTACGCGTGCATTTCTTACGATGTGAGGGTCTTCTTGACGACTGGTCTGTCAGCGCTTTCCTAAGCCTGGTCTTCGTGTAAATGACATCTCTCGGATCCACTGTCCCACTTCCTCCACACAATCAGAGCGGCCTAATTGACGAGCTACTTGCCCTGACCAAACAGTTTCCATTATGCCGATGATTCTCCCCTCCAAACTGCGACAGCTGCTCATATTGTCTTCGAAAACGGCGTAATTGCATGTACCTCAGCGCTTCTTTTTAAACGATTCAACACACTCAAACAAGCTTTGGTTACCTGTTTATACTCAACGGAGAAAGACGTTAAATGCCCTCTACCTTCTATACGTAATGCGCAATCACGCTGCTTTCTAATAATTGTATACCTCCCCGACATGTACCTTCATGCCAAGTTTCGTTATGATCCCGCAATTATTTCTTGGTGCGCTAATTTTTTTTTTGCCCATGAGTGTATTATATAGTATTGTTATTATTATATAAATTTTTTTGATATTCATTATTGATTGATATTGGTTATTTTGAATCTATTCCTATATTCTTCATTTGAAATATATTTCAAAACAGTTCTTTAGAATTATTTTTCTGACGATTTGTTACCGCTAGGCCGCCATCTTGGATTCCACTCAACTCAACAACTGCTGCTTGGCGCGATTCCTTAATCGCGAAGCCTTGGCGTATTGTACTCCTATATCAAATTTAGTTCGTTAGTGGAGTTACGCATACTGATAATTAGGCCGACGATAAAAGAGGCGATATTAATTGTTTCATTTATATCGCAATTTTTTTTCTAATTAATAATCTTTTTATATAAACACGTGCTGGCATTTTTTTTTCTTTTCTTGACCTAAATACTGCTTTTTAATAATGAACGAAAAATGCATAACATAACTCAGTAAAAACTTATCGTAACAGCTAGTTAAGCGCTATGTTCAGAGAATCCGAGACCTTTTATTCCATGTGCATTTCCTTTATTTCGTTATTTTTCGAGAACTTGAATTTAAATATTCGTTAAAAAATTAATGAACGTCGAATAATGAAATGACGTACTTGTTCCCAAGGAAAGCATTATAATTAGATGAGAATTAAATTTTATTTTAAATAACTATAAAGGAATATTTCTACATATTTCTAAATATATATAAAAAAGATATGTTCAAGCTTCTTTTAGAATGCTGAAAAACACGAATTACCAAAAGTCATTGTCCTGTCAAGGAATAATGTACTTTAATAATGTTTATCATTGTTTTTGAGGGTTAAAAACTTGAATTTAAATATTCGTTAAAAAATTAATGAACGTCGAATAATGGAATGACGTACTTGTTCCCAAGGAAAGCATTATAATTAGATGAGAATTAAATTTTATTTTAAATAACTATAAAGGCATATTTCTACATATTTCTAAATATATATAAAAAAGATATGTTCAAGCTTTCTTTTAGAATGCTGAAAAACACGAATTACCAAAAGTCATTGTCCTGTCCAAGGAATAATGTACTTTAATAATGTTTATCATTGTGTTTGAGGGTTAAAAATGTTAGTTCAAGCAAAAGAAAAAAATTAGCAGACCTGAAGGTCAAAAAATCGTTATAATTATTGTCAATGCCAACAATCAGGTTTCATTATATGCGCCATAAATTGTAAAAAACCGTTTACAAGAATCTATGAGAATGCTCGTTGGGGTTTGAATATCTTTTTCAATTCTTACTATTAGTTCACACTCTCCCTATATATACTTATATACCTTGTTCAATTGTCCCTCGTTGGTAAAATACTTTTTATTCATCCACTCAAGTTCAAATACATTTTTTTTAAACTTGCAGTGGATGACACTTGATATTAATATTATACATTTTTTTCAAATATTAATTCATTTATTAAATTAAATTAATTTTAGCTTTATATGGAAAAAAAATGCGTGCCTCTTCATAATTTGATTATATCATATGTATATATATATTAATTGTAATTATTTAATAAAAAGTAACTAAAATAAAAATTTCTTTGTTTGACTTAAATTTTTTATTACTTGTTTTAATTCATAATAATCTTCAAATCAACTCTTTTAAATTAAAGTTTCTTTCATCTTCCTTACATAACAAATACATTTACGCACGATTGTATTTCAATGCATAAAAAGATTCATACATTTCAATTTGTATAATTTTTTTGTATTTGTATATATGTTGCGAATACACCATTTGCTTTTTTGTCATATTTGAATTGATTTTAAGTATTTTCTCATGTAATAATTTTATTATATATTTTATTGATACATATGTATTACATGGAATGCATATAGTATACCAATTAATAAGGGAAAATGTTAATTTTGAGAAGAAATCTTTTCCCCGTCACAAAGAGTCTATATCTGCTACAAATAGAGGCTAGAAACAACACTTTAAAAATCCAATATCTGTATTAATCAATTTGTCTGATATTGTTAAATTTTTCTTTGAACAATCGTTTTTACCCGTTTAACACGAGCAATATGTTTCATTGATTTGGACTGCAAGACGAGTTTGATGTTTGAGTAGGCACCCTATATATACCATGATCTACTTCCACGCCACATTTCAGCAACTCTTTCCTCGAGATGCTTGTTTGAATTTACTTTTATGTTCTTCCAAACCCAAGTCATTGATTAATGGGTAGACAACGGCGATTTAGTTGGTAGATTAAAAACCGATGGTTAAATCTCATAATTATTAAGAATCGTGTTCAAGAAGGTAGTGCAAGTTAAATTTGTTTTCTTAGCGAGAATGGATACGATACTAAGATAATAATCTCATTATTCACTATTGGGCTCAATTCATGACGGTCACATGATAAAGACAAACCCTTGTTCTCCTTAAATTCAAAACAGACATTAAATTAGTATTGTAGTTCTATTTTCAAAATATTGATAAAATATCGAATTTCATAACTGGGTAAAAATGTTCAAATACTATTTTAAAAAAATTCTTCAAAAGGTTTTTAAATTTAAAAAAATATTATTTTATGCACGTACTTTGAAACAAAACGTATTTTATATACCTATGTGCGTTATTATTGTTGACAAATATGTACTTTTTAAGATAAAGTTCCTGCAAAGAGCAAAAGGTGGCAACAATGAAGCTCAAGAACTGATTGGCTGGAAACAAATTGTTGCTTTTATTGTGTGGCTAAGAGTCACATGAGTTTTTGAACTGATTGGCTAAGAACTCGTGGTTATCACTATCATGTGACTATGACGTCACATTAATTTAGCCCATTGTTCAAAGTTTTTCACAATGTTAAATATACTTTTATTTTTATTTTTTTTTTTTTTGCAGAAATAGACAACCAAAAAACAATCAACAAACTTCCCAAAGGTTACGAATTTTCTTACTCTATTCAAACTAACTATATCAGCCTCCTCAAGTTGCATACTCCGTGAACTTTGCGAACAGGAAACACAGAAACTTGTTTTGGGTGTATGTAGAATCCATAATGGGTTATGACTATTATTTTTTCTCTTAATCAATTAATTATTTAAAAAGATGGATTCCGAGAAAAAATACACGATGCACTCGCAAATGTATACCGATAAAACGATAAATATTGAAATTATCTAATCTTGCTAATTAAAAAAATATTTTGTTTTGAAAAAATTAAAATATTTATGAGAATAACACTTTAAAAATATTTTTACAGTTAAAATTTTATTTTTCTTTTAATTCTTATATTAAAATATTTTGTACGTGTTTCTAGTCACGGCATTATTGTTATGATCTCCCAACTAAGGCTTTTAATAATCAAAGCTAAGAAAAAGATAAATTTTTTAAGGAAAAAATGAATTATTTGCATTGAGATACACAATCGTATACTGTTAATCATTTAAATACCGCAATATGATTGAAAGTTAGCTTAAACTAATTATTAACTGATAAAAATTGAATTAACACTCAAACATAAGAACTGTGGCAAAAAAATGACCATTTTTTTATGATTTATAACATGTTTCATAAACTGGCGAGTAACATTTTCAAATGAATTTAAAAATATTACTAATGATATTTAAGTTTAAAGAACTATAGGTTTCTGTTCCCAATTTTTAAGAAGTAGTATCTGAATTTCTGAGCATCACATTCAGAAATAATATTGCTTAAGCTGAAAGCTAGGCGGGATACTCCCGTCGTACTACAAGTCCTTAGTGTGGAAGTTTGAACAGTGAAAGCCGTCTTCGTCACCTATAATTACAATATTCGTCTTTCCACTGACAAATTTATTCTTACACGTTATTTCGGTCTTGGAAATTCCTGTTCACCATTTTTGAAGATCTACCGTGGAATGTATGAGAGAAAGGGGGATATATAAGGGAATATAGTAACAGATCAATAGTCACGCAAACATTTTTGCGATCTTTCTAGAAATTCTACAAAATTTTCTCCATCTGCCTATGTTCTGTAGTTAAAATAATTTTTTCGTATTAAAAATAAGCTCTTAGATGTCGATGTTCCTTTTTGGAACTTCCAAAACTCTTATATACCTTTCAGTAAAATATAGTAATAATCTTTTTATAACTTATTATATAGTGATAAAACGATCATTTTAATTACTCTCTTATTTAATTTCAGAAATATGTTTAATTTTAAATTTTCTGTTAATTCATGTGTGTGTGTATGCGAGTGCGTAAGTGTGTGTGTGAATATTCTACTTCGGTAACGTTACTCAACGTTAAAAAATTGAACCATATTGTATTTGAACGTAATAGTTTTTTTTATGGTGAAATACAAATATATATATAATTGTATGTGTGTATATTTAAGAACATTTTAAAATCAAAATTTCCTCCGCTTGTGAAACATTGACGCAGATAAAGTTGAATTTATCTGCTTGTGTTGGCTCAATTGTGTGGTATGAAATAGTTCTTTACGAGTTGGACATAAATGGTATCTAAAATAAAAAGTCAATTAAGAAAAAAAATTATTTTTTACAGGAAATTATATATTACAAATATTTATTATAAAGAATACAGTTAAACACGAAAATGTCAATAACTATTTATGTTCTAAAAAACTAGTTTAGACACTAATAGATAAAATATGCATTTTTTTTTGGAAGATTAAATATATATTTTAATATCCTACATTATTTTTCACATTTAAAATTCTGTTCCTTTCATTTACGTTTCCCAAAAGCAATTAAATCTAAAAAGTGTTCAAAAAACCTTCTAATTATTTCGCTTTTTAAACTTTTTAAATCAATCAATTTTAAATATATTCCATTACATTTACAGAAGCACATTAACCGTTACCCGAATGTTAACCCTACATCGATGATCATTTGCATAAAATTTGAATAACAAAGCCACAGAGAACGGAAGAAAAACAATTACTACACCCAACTCACAAAAAAAAAAAACTACAACACTACTCACCGTACAATGTTTGCCATCAATGGATAAACATTAGTAAAATTATTTTTGCAAGAATTTTGTTCCCAACAAAATAGGTGTGGAAAATATTCTAACTATGCAACATATTAGCATAGTGCTTGAAATAATTAGTGTTAGTTTCCATTTCCTAACTGAGTTAATGACATTTTTAATGGTTTGAAGTGCAATTTGTTGAGAGTAATTCAGTAGGCGATCTATTAGTGAATCGTTAATTAATTAGTATTTAGCATATTTATGAACAACTAATTGAATCTAGAGATTTCGATAGCTATTGCATTAGATTAGCCGAAATAGTTGTGTGAAATCGGGTACTACAGGCTTAAAGTGCAGGTAATATCAGATTAAAATTACGCGAAAGAATTTTACTCCTGTTTCGTAAAATTCGTCCATTTTGAATGCAAGTACGTAATGTTAACCCCCTACGACAGTGTTTCCCAAACTTTTTGACATATGTGTACCCCTTCTATAATTTTTGTAACGCTGAGTACCCCTCGTCAAAAAAAATGGATGTATTTTAATAACAATCAAAATATATTTATTTTTTGTTTTTTGTGACGTACACAAAATAATAAGAAAAGAGAAACAAAATGATTCATAATAAAGTATATAAATAAAAGTTATATTATTCATAACATTTATTTGGATTAATGAGAAGGATGAATTTCTTTGTTCTGAGACGACAGATCATCATAATTTGGTTCCCTGGTTTTTAATTTTAATCTGAGATACGGTTCCAAGGTAACTTAATGTCTACAAGTACTGAAAAAGCAAGCGATTCATAACTTATGTTAGGGATAAAAGTTATATTTTGTAAAAAGCATTTAAAATCAGTGGGACTTACTAAAGCACATAACAAACATTTCTTAGAAGAAAAATCGCACAAAAGCTGAAATTACACAGGCGCCTAGAGAAGCCACTAACTACTAAGGAAGTAAGTTGTCCCTGTAACAAAGTATGTATGTACATTCCCACCGCGTCACACCGGACCATCTCAAGCCTGACAAGACCAAACTCCGATGCAACACGTACCCTCACCAAAGTCTTTCCGTACTCCTGGGGGTACGCGTTTTGGGAAACACTGCTCTATGGGAATTCTGCTTTATTTTTCAAACCTAGAAAAGTGCATATATTTTAACCCTTTATAGGGATCCTTTTTCCTATAATCTTATGTAAAAATATTTCTAGGACTAAGATTGATTTATAAAAGGAAATTGATTTATAGCTTATTACTTAAAATTAGTTTGATTTTTAAGACCGTTTTTCATGGTGGGAAGTTTTTTTCCCACCGTGCACTGAGAGCATAAAAGTTGGACGTCTTATGTTTTGTATTCCTTTTTACATCACCCTATATATATAGATGATATTTATAAAATATAATTTGCAATCTATAGAAAAGGAATTATAAATTAGATATATTTCGCATTAAAAATTAAGAATTTGTACATAGTACTTTCTATGAAATTTCAAAAAACAGGGATTAAAACACATAGTGAGACATTGCAAACTGTACAAATGTACCTTGTTCCCTTCTCATGTGCTTCAGCAGAACACAAACGACAAAATCTGTATGTTTTTTTATGAAGTTGGAATATGGTCGCTAACTTTAACCAATCGTGTGTAATATGGAATACTTTAAATACTGCTCAGAAAACTTATAGGTCGTCCTTTGCGTTTACGACTTGAAAATCCAGTTGCACAAATCATAAGTGGAAAATAGCTACCCATAAACATTTAAAATTTAAGGTAGTTGATGGAAAGTGTACTTCCCACGGCCTTAAAAAAAGTTAAAGCAATATAGATAAACTCCTTTGCCAAGTATGGAAAATAATTTCATATAGCTTCCCACACACACAATCTATGAATATTTTCTTCAACTTTAAACGGTAGTAACAAACCTGGGTACCGTTTTTCAAAGGAAAAAGTTTTCAATACCCTAACTCTACGATTCTTAAACTGTGGTCCTCGACCTTGGGGCCTCTAAAGGGGTCTGCTGAGTCTCTCATGTAACATTGACATTTCCTCTTGTACAGACTCTGAAAGACCTCGAGGAAAAATTGAAAGATGTTCCATACTAGACTAGATCACTAAATTGTCCCGATGAAAAAACTATACTAAAACTTGTATTTTGATCAAGAATATTAACTCGGGGAGAAATGAGGGATATTTAAAATCTTGGGGGAGGGGGCTACGATGTCACGTTGATACATAAAGGGGGTTGGGGTGGCGATCGGAAGTTTAAGAACTGCTGCCCTAAATTGTGCAATATAATTAAATCTTTTATTGATGGAATAGATGCACACAGCACCCCTAGAAAAAACAATTGTGCTAAAAGAGCTACGATTAATGCGTAAAGGGGATGTGTTCCACGTTACCCAAAAAGGAATGTAAGTTGAAATAAAGATATTTAATTCAAATATATTTAGGTATAATATTAAATTATTAATTGGTCATTTCTTGTTACTACGAAATGACCTTTCCTTATAGGAAAATCTACCGCATACTAAGTGCTTAAACCCGATGAAGATAGTGTGTAATGTCATTCTATGAGTGTAATTCATTCCGAAATATTTTGTGCTATAGACTTTTATAAGAAAAATCTGTGTTAGTTATGTATTGTTCTTTTAGTTTTCAAAATTCTTTGCATAATTCTTGGTTCCCTAGTTAAAAAAATCTTCGAATCCTGTTGTAATTTAGAAACATGTTCTGGTAAGTACTTAAAAAATAACTCCTAACTTCAAGCCCTCTGAAATTAAACCAGATATTGATTTTTGAGATTCGCCCCCTTCATTTTTCTTTAGTTAGCTATCTTAAATCGTTTCAAAAGTAAATCAGTTGTGCAAAAAAAAAAAATCTGTTTTTTTTTTTATTTGTCCATATTATTTCAACACCGTGTAAAAAAACGAGGGTTTAAAAACTGGAAAGATTCACATTTTCTGGGTAAGTCTTGATTTTCTTAGTCTTGTCTTAATATTACTGATCAACAGTTGTGACAAAATAATATCAGAAGACTATACGTTAAACTAAATATAAACATAAGTCAAACACCATCAATACAACGTTTGAAAAACTAAACCAGGAATAAAAACTTATCTATATTAAATTCAGTCATAAAAAAGCACATTTGCGTATTGTTAAAATGATATATACATCATCCCCATACTGCTACAATATCTTTAAACTGTCAGTTTAGATTAAGCCCTACATCCTAGAACAGTCAAAATATGTTCTTTCTTCAAAATCCAGCAAAAAAAAGCTTTGAAAGATCTAAAAACATAAGCAAACCCACACAAAAGCCGAATCCGGCAAGGACAACAAGTTTTAATGCCCATTTCTCTGAAATCCCGTGGCACTGTTTTCATTCCCTTATCTCTCTTTCTGAAAGAAAAGTCATGGGGAGGGGTGCCCAAAAAAAGTACCGCTAGGTTTCATCGCAAGAAAGCTTTATGCATTCTGAGACAGTACGTGAAATCGTTGCTTTCAAATGGAAGGATACGCCTTTTTCATCTCGCCAGCCGCCTTCTTATCACTAGGGCTGGTCCCTTTTAGTACCTCGCTCTCCGCAGTGCGGAGGTAATTGTTTGCGATTCGTTGGGGTCGACTGGAGGTCCACTTGGCAAGTTCTTTTCGGGAGGAAAGGTGATGCGTTTTATAATCCAAAACAACAAGTTACACCCCTCGGGGGTCTAAAGGTGCCGAATCAAAAGCAGAAGGGTTTTCGAGAAAAGTTATGATACTGAGAAAGACGGTGTAGTTGACCTTTTGTTGAGATGAAATGACACCAAACTTGCATTTCGTAGAATATGAGTAGGAAGAGGCATAAGATGTTATTTTCAAGAATTGGGTCCCGAAGCTTCTAACAGGATAGTTAAGTGGTGTGTTGAATGACTGCGTTTTGGTCGTGCAGGTTGTATTAATTGAATAAATATCATAATACCATTTGCCTCTGGTTTATTTACAGCATTAATATTTAAAATTTAAAAATTATATTTATGAAAACATTGCTTGTTGTACTTAACAATTGCAAAGCAATTTAATGTTGAAGTGTCTGGAGTAGTCACAAGCACATTAATTAACTGTTCGTGGAGAGTCGTAACAATGTTCATTGTTTGCACATGACGTTTCTCGTGAGCGTCTGAGATTTCTCTGTACTGAGGTTTCGATTTGGAATTTATTTGGAAATCACATGACAAGATAATCTTTATAAATTGCTTATATTTATAATTTCCGCTATTGATCTTTGAGTATTTTGGCTGGAAGAAGAACCAACAACTGCAGATATAAATGATTTGGTGTGAATCCCCTTTGATGTCTCTGGAATTCCGGAAGTTCATATCCCTTGTCTGGCAGTGGCGTAACGGAGAATATTAGCCCTCTTCCTGCAAAATCAGGTTTGCCATTAATATTTTATAAAAACCGCCCATCCGGTATAGTGGTTAGTGACGCTGACGGCGGTGCCGTAGGGCCTGCGTTCGAATCCCGGAGAAGACATAGATGTTTGTGTTATTATTCTTCTCTGCTGTGTGATGTGTGCTTCACGCTTACTTCTATGTAAGTCCCCGTGTGATACTTCGTGGTGCACGGGGTTATAAATGTTCTCAATAGAAAAGTAATTTTATGAATTGGTTAATTACTTGGTGACAGTCTGGATGTGGGCCCCCTAGACCCTTGCCCCTCTTCATTGTACGGAGGTGTACATTACGCCACTGCTTATCTAAATATAAAAGATACCGCACAGGAAATGCGATCCTTAAGTGCGGTCTCCATAACTGATTTTCAAACCTAATTGTACCACACAGTCAGTATATGACAATGTAATGAATTTCGAAGAATATTATACCAATTCATATATTTTTCTTTTAATCTAACAGAGTAGCTTAAAATGACCTTGGCTTATTACTCCTATAAAATTCTAATGCATCTGTTACTTATCAAATAAACGTTATGTTTATGTCGATTACTTGATTTTGATTTAGTGTTGCTCCGAACTTGGTGGCCTGACTTTTTTCGGGAAAGGCTTCATAAAGTCAAAGCAAGCCTCGTTTTATACTATATAATTCAGTAGTATGATCATCTTTGTATCAATCTTTCGTTAGAATTAGTGATTGACCTGGAAATAGTTTAAAAGTGCAATAAGACAGCAATTATAAATCACATTTAAATAATGCCCAAGTGCAAAGAAAATACGCACAAATTAAACATTACTTTTATGGTAATTACATTATATTATCATTTTTGTGTGCTGTTGGAAGCTGTTGAAATTCTCTTTGATATCCATGCTTGTTGATGGCTCCTCAAATCAGTTTGATGATGATGAATATGCTCCACATCGTTATTTCTGACGATCAGTTGATCCAATAAAATAGAGAGCGTGACAGTCGATTGATCATGTTGGGAACACGTGGCTGTCGAGTCATGAACTTGAGTCAGGGTGCCCTTAACGACCCCGGTGTAGAGGAGATGAGGCGCATTAAATCTGTGGAGGCTTAAAGTCCTCACATCTGTTTGGTGTTAAAGTGTGGAGAGTGATGTGCCAGCTCGTGACAGACTCGGCGCTTGATTGTGGTCCAAAATTAAGAGATCCATAGCCAATAGCCGCATTGAGCTTCCAAGTAGGATATTAATAAACAATCAATCAATCAACCAGTTGAAGAAAATATGCAGCTTAATTAAAATCTTTGTCTTCATTGTATTTCTGTCGTTCCATCACAGCGTAATGTTTGTTTTTATTGCGGGAAAATTTAAGCAATAAGGTTTGATTTCTACAAACCCTTTGCGATTATAAAAAGCTACCATAAAGTCCGGCGTGTACCACGCACCTATACTTCCATGCTGTAATTTTTAATTTTTAGGTATATCGATGTATAACGCGCTACAAGCTTTGTCGCCCATCCGGTATAGTGGTTAGCGACGCTGACTGCTGTGCCGTAAGGCCTGGGTTCGAATCCGGATAATTCATAGGTGTTTGTAAATGTTTAGTGCCATATGCAACATCGGACCCATTCTAAATATTCGTGGAGTCAAAAGTCCTCTAGTGAGGTTGGTGGAAGAAGAAGAGAGGTGGGAGGTCCCTGACCACTCCCAGGTTGTTCTCCCTCAAAATTGGGGTGGAACCGAGCCAAATCGTACTGTCATCTGTATGGTGCTCAAATCTACAGCTAACGACATCGTACCATGCCATGATGAATTTCGTGGGCCTCGATCTGACTACGTCAGACAGGTGGCATTAGAAACAACAACAACTACTACAAATTTTAGAAAAAAAATAGTGTATTTCTCTAGTACAACCCTTTTAAGTCCATAAAGGATTCCATTTCTTTTAAATAAACAATATTTCAATACATTAAGAATCTTAATTTGTTTCCATGCTCATTTTTTAATTTTTTATTTTTAAAGTTCTCATTTTTATACCCGGTGTATAAAGCGCATCCATAAATTTTTGTCATATTTTTTTCTGTTGAAAGTGCGTGTTATACGCCGGATTTTACGGTACCTAAATTTATGTGCAAAATTATTTCTAAATCATTTATTACTAACATATACAATATAGTTCAGTTTTATACATCCAAACAACACTAAAAAATAAAGAGATAAATTAATGTAAGGAGAATAAATACACACTTTGCTTAGTGAATTTATTTAAAAAATATTTTTTGCTTACAATAAAGGATTAATTTTGACTGTTAAGGTTGCATTGGTTAATGGTGTCTATTTACTCCAAATAAGTCGCATTGAAAAGACTTATATTATAAAATATCAAAATGCATTTGTAACTGCGATACTTAAGGAGGATTATATGTATCTTTTCCCAATGTAATATTTTAGACAATACAGAAAACATTTAATAATTTCGAAAATGGTATC